>OMKY01098681.1:0-10482 GCA_900302395.1 Bregmaceros cantori | reverse complement strand
GCGACTTAAGTAAAAGTATTGTTACCTCAGCAAAATATTACTCAAGTAAAAGTAAAAAGTAGTCACCCAAATAGTTACTCAAGTAAAAGTAAAAACGTACTCCACCAAAAGTTTACTCAAGTAGCGAAAGTACTGAGTAACTTTCAGTAAAAAAAAATAGGACTAATTCTAACTCTTTTCAAAATGAAGATAGATCGAGAGAGAGAGAGAGAGAGAGAGAGAGAGAGAGAGAGAGAGAGTAGTAAAAAGTAAAAAAGTACACACAAAGAATTGTAACAGAGTAAATGTAATGCGTTACTGCCCATCTCTGACTATACTATACTATACTATACTATACTATACTATACTATACTATACTATACTATACTATACTATATAGTATATATGCTATTATATACTTTATAGTATATATAGTATTATTAGAGCAAATGCCTCTAAAGAGAGTAATGAATAAACATAAAGGCTGTTGAAAAGTCAAAAATGTTCAGCCTCATGTGGCCATTAAGTGCATATTATTAATAAAAGTATTAAATTATATTAATTATATACCCTAATTATTACTCCAACATTCACCAAAACGGGCTGACCAATTGAATTATACAAATCGAGAGCAGAGTTCAGGAAATCATGGGCGGAGTTTGGTATGGGCGACATGTTTGGTTGTCACCACTCCACGCCACTTGTCCCACCTACGCCGCTGTTACTGGATAACACAATTTGATTTACACTATTTTTTTTACACGTTATTCGACCCTGGTTTTACCAGACCCAATGATTGTTCTGATCGCATGCGGTGCATGGACGATTCGTTGGTTCTGGCTCATCAGGCGCAACTATTTCATTTCCATGCAATCTGTGAGTCTGTGATTGACCTACCGACACCAAACAGAAGGGCTCTGGAGAAGGATCCAAGCGGAGATGGTGAAAGATGATGACTGGCTAACAAACAACTTTATTTGTGATGCAGTGAAGCAGATCTTCCAGCTGAGGGTGCACATGTACCAGGCCCGCAGTTTGTTTGCTGCTGACAGCACCGGGCTCTCCGACCCATTTGCTCGGGTTTTCTTCAGCACACAGAGCCAAGTCACTGAGGTACATCTCTTTAACTTTAAACTCCACTTTTTTTCTTATTCTTTGGGTGCAAGCACCATTTTTCATTCTTTATTGAGAGAGATAGTGACAGGATTACATCGGAAACCGGGATGAAGAATCAGGGGGAGACATTGCAGAAAAGCCGGACAGGGGATTTGAACCTGCGGCACTGCTCGACCTATGGTCTGGGAGACACGCTCTGCCACCGCGCCCCCCCCTAACTCCACTTTAATTTGGACTTCCCTTCTCCCGCTCTATTACAAACGTTTTGCTGTTTTGCTATCTCCATTTTATAGTAATAGCACAAAAGAACCTACTCTTGCAGGCTAAATTATAACATATTGTGCTTTCACACAAGATCATGTATTGTCGTTATTGTATTGGGGCCTTGACGCTGGGAAAATTGCATTGGGTACAACATATATTCAACACGTTTGAGCAAAAAATGGGCCAAACCATGAAGCGATTAATCGCTGCCGATTAATCGATTATCAAATTACTTGCCGATTATTTCAATAATCGATTAACATAGCATGATAACGATAGCACAAACGCTTTCTATTACTCTCCTTCTCAGTTTATTCCTTTTTCTATTTGTAATCTATGGAGTTCTTGTGTCCAGGTTTTGGCAGAGACTCTGTGTCCAACATGGGATCAGCTGCTGGTGTTTGAAAACGTGGAGCTGTTTGGTACAGCCGTGGAGCTCCGAGACGACCCGCCCATCATCGTCATCGAGCTGTACGATCAGGACACCGTGGTGAGTAGGACGACACCTTGTGGTAGATAGTTGTGATACGATCCACATGTAACTACGCTCACACATGGTGATATGCATAATTCATTATCAAACACATGGATTAGGGTCTAGACCAGAGGTTCTTAACCTTTTTCACCCAAGGACCCCTTTTCCTGGCGTCGGGGACCCCTTCATTTTAAGGGATATAGACAATTTTTCATGACTGAAACTTGATAACATGACAGTAGCATTTGGAATACTGTGGGGAAAATGCACATTATCACTTTAAACTGCTCGTAAAATGTGTTTGTTCATCTTGGTTTTTGTTAACAATATAGTTAACAATGATACTCTGCCATTGTCGTTTCATTTCTTGAAAAATTCACTTACCCAGGTGGTGGAAGGCTGTATCGTGTTAAATGCATATATCAACACATTCAGAACTTTTGCGGACCCCCGGTAAAACTGTAAACTGGGGTGTGCCCACGGACCTCTAGGGGTCCTCGGTAAAATTGTTACTCTTCTATTCAACCACTAGATAATAAGCCGCATGTCCACTGATGTCAGTGTGAAGGCACTCATTAAAATGTAAAAGGCGTGTAATGTTATGCATATAATGTGTTGCTAGGGTAGTTGTCTATATGTATGATCCAGCCAGATTGATCCGTCTGACTGACTTGCTGCCACTCATCATTAACCTCTTTCCCTTTTCACGTTTTTCGATGCCTCCTTCCCCTCCCTCCTATTTCCTCCCATACACACCTCACCTTGGATAAGTAGAGTGTGGATTGTCTTCATATGTTTTTGTTGTTCTAATCTCTTCACTGAAACAGTGGCGAGAGATTATTGTTGTTGTTGTTGTTGTTCATTACGTGTTATTTTTTTTAGATGCAATACATTTATTCTTTCTTTTATAACAGACAAGGCTTGTTTCAAGTTGATATGAAGATAGCTGCCATTACACTTGACAAGAACACTGAAAAAGAGAGAAAATGTGAGAGCCACTGAAATATGGACTACTGGTACTCCCTCTCGAGATTCGTCAGATGTGTGTTAAAAGGGATCGTTGGAAAGTTCCAAAAAGGCCACATGAATGATCAAACCTAGAGGAGGTGTCTCACACCCTCTTTCATAAGTGTTGGTTCGGCCTAGTAAACCAATCCAAATGAATCTTCCACGCATCGCTCGAACATGTGTTTGGGTCTGTGGTCGATGGGATCAAAAAAGGTAGGCGTGACAGGTGACGGTGTGTGTAGGAAGCATCTCGTCTCGCACAGGGCCCGCCTCAACGTGGCTCTGATCGGTCGGCAGAAACTGAGCCGAGCATCAGATTTTTTGATTCGATGGACCCAAACGCGCATTTGATCGCTGCGTGGACGGCTAGTGTTGGTTGGGCCTTGGCGACCTCTGGCTTGCAATGCCTACTAAATCAACACTAATAATATTATCTATTGGGAAATCCATCTTGATGTTTATATCTTTCAAAGCAAATTCTCAGAGATGTGGTATACCACGAAATAAGAGATATCACTTCCTTGAAGGTTGGTTGAAATCGAAGTGTAGACTACACTACAGTATAGACATTCAAACCTCTCAGCACTAAGATGAGATGAATGCGTCAGGAAAGTTCTGAATTCTACCCTTGTCTGTTGTAACTGAAAGAAGTTCCGCCGGTGTGCACACAGACCCGACAGTCGTGGTGCACCGCACATGGCTCACCCAGGTCTTAATGTCATTAAATGTCAAAGAAAAATGATTCCCTCTGAAATCTGGAAGACATCTGATGGGAGGAACTGCAATGATCTAGGAAAACCAAAGTATTGGGAGTTTTTTATTTGGACTGTTCCCATGACGTAGGACTTGGGTGAACTATCGCAGTTGCTTTGGTGTAGAAGCCAACAGGTAGAAGTTGCTGCGTTGGATGGAATGGGTAGGCCATGAGGCATATCGTCGATACGATTTGGGGGTGTACCTGTTTTACAAAAATGCAGAACTGCCACTCATTTGGACCACAACTCTGGGCTTCGGAGGTGAGATTAGAGGGACCCGCCTCCAAACATTTCCTCCTCCAGCATCCGCATCTTCCAGCATTAGATTGATAGCACTAGCATTTCGTCAGCATAGCACTTTAGCCATAGCATCAGCCCAATAGCATTAGCATTATGTGAATGGGACACCACTCCTGGAGAAGGTCGCAGAATCACGTCCGACACTCTTGAGGTATTTAAAAAACCTTATTCGTGTCATTGAAATGAATGAGTAATATATTACCATTAGCATTAGCATGTTAGCATCAGCATCATAGCCTTAACATTAGCATGTTAGCATTAGCATCAGCACCATAGCTTTAATATTAGCATGTTAGTATTAGCATTAGTACCATAGCCTTAGCATCAACACCATAGCCTTAACATTAGCATGTTAACATTACCATCAGTACCATAGCCGTAGCATTAGCTTGATAGCTATAAATGAATTATCATTAGTTTGTTAGCATTAGCATCTCTCTTGCATAGCACATTAGCTTTAGCAAGGGAACATCCACTTCACGCTGCAGCCCTGCCCGGGGAGCTACGAGGACCCGCTGGGCGGGTTGTGGTCGCCTCGTGCGAGCATTGTTATCTGGATCATCACTGAGCTGTGATGATTTGGGTCAAATGGAGTGGATGGGATGAATTGGTGACCTGATTCAAACTCACAAGAAAACCATTTTCTATGAATCCGGACACACCATAAAGTTTCTCAAGTTTGAATAACGTCTCCAATGAATGTGAAACATGCGCATCCCCAGATCGAATCCACGATATGCCTTATCGCCCACCTCTAGATGGCAGTGTAAAATGAATGTTGGCTGGCCTTCATAACCACTGACTGTAAGACCACTGGACTCATGTCAATCTCTCCAGAAAAAGCCTAAACTTTTTCTCACTGTTGTAAATTTCTTGCTGTGCCATTTTCTAAGGCCTCCGAAACGGTATTGTGATTTATGCTGCGTCTCAAGTCTCAACATAGTCCCTATCCCTTGTTTTGCACACTATGTTTCTGTGTATAGGGCTTGGGCATGGACGTCACAACTTGGGGATGGCACACATTTTTAGAGCCGCACATACGCTGAAAAACATCTATACGTACGGTGAAGTGGTATAACTTACCACTTCACGTCCATTCTACTGGGGTAAATGTGAAAGCAAGTGAACCGTAATAATGCTAATAATTGCTCTGTTAAAATGTCTGCCACCCCCAAGTTGTGACGTCACGAGCCATCTAACCGAGATGAGTGCTAGGATGTGAATTGGGACGCAGCATAAATCAGCAATGGCAGAGAATGAGGCCTATCTGGAGAGACAGAGACGTGGGTCCAAATTGTTATAGAAATATGTATCTCTACTGTTTTACAGTCCACTGGTTATGACTGCTTATTTGGTCATGTCTGTTCAGTCTGTTGCTATGTTTTTGTTGTGGTCGTAGTTTTCTGTTATCTTGTTATTTGTGATTGCCTGCTTAGAACCTGTCCTCATATCACCAGCTCACTTTTAGTGAGCTGGTAGTGGTTTAGTCCGAACCAAACACGTGTGAATACACCCTAACTCCATTGATGCACGTACATTTGATATTAATTAATACATAAAATAAATAAAATATTGAATACGATATTATAAATAATTGACATAATTGATTTAAAAAAACATTAAATTATTATGGTATAACTTGAATGTAAAAAAATTGTGTCAGTAAGTAACCTGATTGTTGTACATTTGGTGACAAGATTCATTGTTTTCAATTGGTGCTCATTGTGAATTATCAACTTGTCTCTATAATCAACAACAAATAGACGATGTTGGTACCTAGAAACCCGTATGTTGGTACCTAGAAACCCGCACAACAATTGCCAAGTGTCTGCTTTGATGCTGAGGTCCTGCCCAACTCTAGTGTGGAGCCAGGTTAAATGTCATCCAGCCGGGCTCATGATATTAGGATAACTTGAAGCAGGCTAAGTTGGTGGTCAGCGATCCTATGATGTTGAAGGATGCGCTCCAGCCGTCTGCTGAGCTGAAGGTTCATCACAGGACCAATGACAAGTGTGACACACACAAACACATTCATATGTACACACTAGTTCAGTTATCAGTACAATGTTCACAGCACTACAACAACTAAAGCTAAAACAGTAACACTTTAGAATAACAGGCCCTAATTCATGCTGATAAAGCATTTATAACACTTACTAAAAATGTAACTAATTATGAACAAAACATTAACAGATGTTTGTAAATGTTTTTTGAACAGTTAGTATATATTGTTATAAAGCATTTATAACACTTAGTAGATATTGTTACAAAGCATCTATAACACTTCCTAAAAATGTAACTAATTATGAACAAAACATCAACAAATGTTTGTAAATGTTATTTAACAGTCAATATATATTGTTATAAAGCATTTATAACACTTTGTAGATATTGTTACAAAGCATAATTCGTTACATTTTTAGTAAGCTTGTAAGTATGCTTTGTAACGCTATCTACTAATGTTATAAATGCATTATAACAATATACACTAAGTTTTAAAAACATTTACAAACATTTGTTAATGTTTTGTTCATAATTAGTTACATTTTTAGGAAGTATAAGAAGTGCTTTATCAGCATGAATAAGGGCCTGTTAATCTAAAGTGTTACGGCTAAAACTCAATGGAAAGTGTATGAAAACTGAAATCGACTGGGCCTTGTCCCAGTTTCTTGATCTCTCTCTGGCTATAGCCGGGACTCTGTGGCTTTTGCTGGATGCACCAGGGGGAATCGCAAAATAAATCAAATCGGAACCAAACGACAAAACACAGACAAAACACCTAGGTTTGATGGAGGCCTCTACACCACATTCTGTTATCAGCCTAGTCTACTGAGGCCTCCACCCCGCCCTTTTTTTTATACATTTATACATCTCTCTGTGTCTGTGTGCTGTTCGCTCTCTCCATGACCTCCTACAGGGCAAGGCGGACTTCATGGGCCGCACCTTCGCCAAGCCGGTGGTTAAGATGGCGGACGAGCACTACGGTCCGCCGCGCTTCCCCCCTCAGCTGGAGTACTATCAGATCTACAGGGGAAACTGTACGGCGGGAGAGATGCTGGCCGCCTTCGAGTTGCTGCAGGTGAGACTGACTAGTGCTGTCAGATCTATCAAATAATAATAATAATAATAATACATTTTATCTGTTAGCGCCTTTCAGGTCACTCAAGGGTACTTTACAAAGAGCAAGCAACAGAGCAATGAAAATAGCAAACGAAATATAATAAAAAGTGGAAATGAAGACAACTAATTAAAGAAACTATAATGAATAAGCAGTCCTGAAGAGGTGGGTTTTGAGGGTGGATTTAAACTGAGGGAGGGAGTCAATGTTACGTAGTTCGGGTGGGAGCGAGTTCCAGAGTTTAGGAGCAGAGCGGCTGAAGGCTCTGCTCCCCATGGTGGTGATCGAGTGGGCAGGGGGAACAGTAAGATGGATAGAGGAGGAGCATCTGAGGGAATGGGTGGAGGTGGAAATATGGAAAAGGTCAGATAGGTAGGGAGCAGCGAGGTTGTGAATGGCCTTGAAGCTATGGAGGAGGATTTTGAAGATGATTCTGAAAGGAATAGGAAGCCAGTGCAGTTTCTGTAGGACAGGTGTGATGTGGTGGGAAGAGGGGGTTTGGGAAATGATGCGGGTAGCTGAGTTTTGAATGAGTTACAAATCAAGTAAGAGGAGTGTATTTGTGTTCATTTTTCAAGTAACTAGTTTTAGTAGTATTTCTTTTACTGACAACATTTTACTTGTACTCTTCGACGCAAATATCAGTACTCTCTACTGAAAGAGGCTTGCTACTTTTTATACAGAGTATAAATATACTCTATTTTGTTTGTGCAACAACACTGATCTACAAGAACTATTTACATTAGGCAATGTAGCCTAATGTAAACACCACTGCATACATGTGACATTTTGTGCATTGTATCTTACACTAAGAAGACTAGCTAATAAATGATCATTTCCTGACATAAGCGGGTAATTTTTTTTCGTAAATTTTAACTTTTAAAAATACTTTTGAGTACGTTTCAGAGCTGGTAATTTTTATGACGTAAGTTAATAGTTGGCTCAGTAATTTGAAATCTTACTGAAGTTGTCTTTGTTCAAATGTAAAGTGAAGAAATCCGGGTACTTTTGTAATCTCTGCAAATCAGTTTGCTTGTATACTGTCTGATCTATCACATCAGGTGGCCTTGTAATGAGATGGCAATCATTTCAAAATAGATGATTTGGTGCTCTATCTATCAAATCTTTGTCTATGTCTAGTCACTTTCAACTCACATTACTGAAGTTGCGTCGAGGCGCTTTAATCATTTTGAATTTAAATGTAAATTTATAGAATGCACCAACAATTTAGCTACCTGCTTTCCTCAACTTACTGGCCCATGCCGCCTATCAAGCTAAACCTGTTCTAAGCCATCCACTGTGGACAGTATTATAGTTAATAATAATAACAACACAATAACACATTAATAACACAACTCCTTACCAGAGGACGAGAGAGAGCAAAGTGGCCAATAATACCAACACATTTTGTATACACTCCCAATTAAATTAAAGCCAATTTGAAGCAACAAAAGTTAATGTGAATACTCTTTAGAGGAGGGATGAAAAGGCATTGACTTTTGCCCTACGTCAGGGGAATTGTGACTGTTGAACTCTTCAATGTTGTCTTCAGATCGGACCTAATGGTCGGGCAGACCTTCCTCCCATCGACGGCCCCACAGACATGGACCGTGGCCCCATCCTCCCAGTGCCTCTAGGGATTCGGCCCGTGCTCAGCAAATACAGGATTGAGGTGACAAACTCTAGCTGGGAAGCTTGCTGCTTTTGCTGGGTACACCAGGGGGAATCTTTAAATGAATCAGTTCGATACACAGCATCTATGACATCGAATCATCGTGCATCGTGGCCCAATCACACGATCTTTAGAAACAAAGAGGGCGGTGTTAAGAAGGTAGCGCGCTATGGTGGATGTACCTCACATTGACTGCAGTCATTTTCACAGTTGGGTATCGTTACTTTTAACAGTAATCCCATTAGATTACTTGTTACTGATCTTAAAAAGTAATCTGTTATGTTACTGGATTACTGATTGAAGCATGTAACGAGTTAGGTTACTTTCCGTTATCGATGAAATAAAACCCAATGAAGAATAAGATTCATATCTGATTTACAATAAAATTCAAAACCGTTCATGTATACACTGGCAAGGATCCGCTCGTGTATTGTGCATGGACCTCGCAGTCACTTTTTTTAGTTCCAACGGCGAGCAGCTCTGCGGATGGCTTCATGCATTCTGCCAACAGCCGGCGCCCCTCCCCCGGGGTGTATGCATATGTGTCCTCAAAATGGGTAATATAGCCATAGTAACACATGCAAAAAGTCTCTGGGACATCTCATCTCATGAGAATGAGCTCAACAAGATTAGCACATCTATGTATGAACGAAACTCCATGGCTGTGTCCGAAATCGCTCCCTATCCCCCATATAGTGCACTATATGGGGCGCACGCCATTTTGTAGGGGAGTCCGAATTCTCCATGTACCCTATATAGTGCACTGAAAGTATCCCACAATGCACCGCAAAAAGTAGTGAGCATCGGATGTACCCTAGACGGAGCAATATAAGCCATAGCATTGCGAGACGTTTTAAAAATGACCTAAACTTTTTTTTTTAAATGGCACGACGGGAGTAAATAGCGACTGACCACGGCAAATAGTTTTAAATGTAAGTACTTTTTACTTTTTGTGATGATTGTTGAATTCTATAATTATATTTTTTATAATTATTTTCTAGTGTCCGAAATCTCGGCCGTTTCTGTTGAGTGCACTATAGGTGACTGCACTATATGGGGGGTAGGGAGTAGGGGATAGGGAGCGATTTCGGACACGGCCCATGACATGTCCACTGTGGGTTAAAAATGCCACTTGATGCGCTGCCCAGTAGCTCAGTCGGTTAGGCAGTGCACTGGAAAGCACACATATGCCTTAATGACACGGCAAGTCGGTGGTCCAACTCCCACCAACGATGTATTTCCCGCATGTCTACCCCCCATCTTCACCTGTTTCCACTAACCCTAATAAATAAAGCTTGATTAACTCTTTCACTGCCGAGGCTCTTCAGCTTTCACTGTCCCTAAATTGCCAGGGGTTTTTGGGCATTTTCAGGACTTGGGCAGAGGCCCACAGAATATTTTCTCCATTGTCTATTAAAACACACGGTGGCTCATTTTGTAGCTGAGATTCTATATTCTAACCAGGGAATGAATTGTATGCCTCAGCCCCCCTGTTCCAGAGATACGAGTGTTGAATTATGGGTAAAAATGGACATTTCAGCGCTTGAAACTTAGTTTATGTCATGAGCCGCTCGTCCACGGGCGGCACCCAGGCGCCGGGTTCGTCCGCGGACCGCACCAGTGCAGCTGGCGCGTATCGGTCTCGTCTTCGGAGCAGTTCCGTGATTGGCTCTCTCTCCCTTCATAAGGGGGCGTCGGGCGCCAGCCTGACGCAGCGTCCAAGTTCTACGTAGGTCAGTGCTAGGTAGACAAGTTCATGTGTTCAGCTAGTTAGTGTGTGTACCTGTGTCGTCTC
>OMKY01098409.1:0-11544 GCA_900302395.1 Bregmaceros cantori | reverse complement strand
GGGGGAGAGGAGGGGAGTAATTAACACGTCCATTAGTCACTGAAGTGCGTAGAAGAAGGTGGAACGGCTGAAATTGAACTGACAAGAGTTTGCTGTGGCCATGGATGTCAATGCTCACCTCACGAGAGATTAACTAGCGGTTGTCGAATAATTATTAAGGAAATAAGCCCTTGGCTCTGCAAGTGCTCAAATGCTCTTTTGCTCATTCAAACAACTTGAACTATGCATTTTCACAGTGCCGACTCTACTGTCCATAATCTCGGCCGTTGCTGTTGAGTGTACTATAAGTGAGTGAGCTATATAGGGAGTAGGGAGTAGGGGGATAGGGAGCGTTTTCGGACACAGCCATAGTCTGTCCAAATGTCCAAGCCACCTAAATTGACTCCTCTAAAACGAGAAGCAATGCAAGGATCATCTCAAAAGCACAAAACGAATGCAACGCGTCAAGTTCTTTCACCATAAGTTAAAGTGACACTATCAGTAGATCCCAGAGGCCTACAAAGTATCCTCAATGCCATAGCACATAAGCACAACATGGCAAAATCTAAGCATTCAAAAAGAGAATGAATGATAAATGATAAAAGCAAGAATCCCCTCCATCTGTCTGTCTGTGGCAAACAAAATAGACAAGAAATGCTAAACCGCAGCCACAAATAAGGGCACCACCACAGCTGTAAACCATAGAAGAGCGCTAAGCTTGACTTGCCTTTAGAAAGATTAAATAGGTCCACACATCAAAAAGCAAGCCAGAAACACACAAAAGCACACCTACACACCAAACCCTAAATCTACAGCATTTACACAATGCCCACAGTCCTATAACTGGACCACAAAGCTATGCAAAACAGTTGAAACAAATCCAGAATCACATCATGCAGCGATGGCTGTGACTGCCCCACAGACAACACAGAAACAAAAGAAGTCTACAGACTGACCTCAGTCAAACATTAACGTTAGCCAATAGAGCTAATAGAGTCAGCTAAGAATGGCATAGCCAGGTGGGACTAACTATCTAGCTAATACAGTCAGTGACCTGCTCGAGCTAATTATCTAGCTGGTAACACCATAGCTTTCAAGAACGTATTGGCCTGATAATAAATTCTAGCTTGTTTGAACTAACTATCCACTCTATTCCTGTCCATCTGTCTATTCATTTTACTGTTGAATAGGGCTGCAATGATTAGTCGATTAATCGATGACTAATCGATTATGAAATTAATCGACAACGAATGCAATAATCGTTAATCGCCAAGGATTTGAATCATTGTCATTTTCATCAGTTTTTTGCTGACACCACCACCTATTGGTTTACACAAATGTGATATTACTTGATCATTTCTGAAAATCCAGAATATGATTAATAAATATTCAACATTATTGATGAAAAAAGATGAATATGAAGAAAATATTAGCGTAAAAAATAATTCATTTTTAAACTCAAAAAAACTTTTTTGAGTTTGCGTTAAATTGTTGTACATTTGTTGGATATCATGAGCCAGAATTGACTAAATTTCAAGTTGACAAGATAAGTTTCTGTGTCTCTGTGATTTTTTTAAAGTAAACATATCTAACCGATTAGTCGACTCATCGTTTTAATAATTGGCAACTAATCGACTATTGAAATAATCGTTAGTTGCAGCCCTACTGTTGAACCAATGGAATTCAATTTTGCCTCGGGAATGAATGAAGTATATATCTTATAAGAGAGGACTGTTTTGAATTAATTTTGTCCATTTTGCCTTATAGAGCTGCCTCAGTGGCACAGTAGGTTAGACCGCTGCATCCTGCACATATACAGTTCTGTGCCCTGAGTTCTGTTCAGTGTCATGAGTTCTCTTCCCCTCACTGACAAGTGCCGCAGGTCTGCTTTCCCCCCTTACCAGCTAACCCTGTCAATAAAATAGAAAAATGGTGCTTGAGCCAAAAAAACTTTTTTCAAAAGAAAGAAAATATATATCAAGATGTCTCGTAGAATAAGCATGTTTTTGTTTGACATCATTGCCACTGAAAGAGTTAAAGATAGAAAATATAGTGTAGCAACTCTTACTCACCAGAAGAGGTCAGAAAAATATGTGGAAGGGTTACTTGGGCGATTTGGACACCTGTTGATGCAGCGTTCCATGCAATTTGGCATGAGGCAAATTGAAACGTATCTCATTGGATGTAAGTGTTGCGTGTGAGAGATAGAGGGAGAGAGATGGGTATATAATGATATAAAGCTGGTTCAGAGTGTACTGTGTCTCATGCTCTCTCAATGAGCAGAAAATAAGGCCAGCATGCACATAGTTTGTGTAAACAGTCACGGCAGCCATTTATCTTGATTCAGATTGACAGCAAGCAAATAAACTATAAAACACTCTGAGCGTGTGCATGTGTGTGTGTGTGTTTGTGTGTGTGTGTGTGTGTGAGTAGGTGTTAAGGCTGAATGATAAATAGCAATAGTTTGGAACACCGTTTTACACTTTCAATGTAAAAGCCATGAAGTCTAGTCTTCATCCGCTCGCTAGCTGAAAGGCAAAATTGCTACATTTTGACGCCTAACAATAAAACTGCAGAATAAATGTGTGTGTATGCGTATACACACACATTGATTCTGCAGTTTTATTGTGCTTAGTGAAAACTGAAAAAGAAACATGCTCAGTTTTACATTGTACTAATAATCTGCAGTTGTAAATACCTATTTGTAGCAACACACCCCCTAAAGAACAAAACAAAAAGAGCAATATATCGCAAGGTGGAAAAAACAAAATTTTTAAATTGGAGCAAATCCGTACAGCCCTAGTAGGCGTGTGCGTGCTTGTGTGTGTGTGTGTGTGCAGGTGTGTGCGTGTGTAGAGGTGTGCATCTGTGTGTGTGTAGGTGTGTATGCATGTGTGTGTGTGTGTAGGTGTGTACGTGTGTGTGCATCTGTGTGTGTGTAGGTGTGTGCGCGTGTAGATGAGGGTGTATGTGTGTGGTTCTTACTTGCAGTAGCCCGTAGCATTGGGGAAGGTGATGCACGTTGCATTATTGACACAGGGATTGACATGGTCCACACATTGTAGAGCTGTGAATGAAATCAAAAGTTATTTTCAGCGTATATTTTAGCCATAACTAGGGTATGCTATGAAAATTCAGAATCACTTTGTTGCGAAACACAGACATGGAATTTCAAAAAGCAGGCGGTTGTATTGGGTATTTGGAGTACTAGGCAAACATTCATCATACAGTACAAAGATGAACATACTCAGTGACCATAGTTTGGGGGCATATGCAGTGTGCACTACCATTCACACAGCAACATGACCTGTGGAGGTGGATAGAGCTCCTGTCTGAGTTCAGTAGTGAAACAGCTAGTGGAAAAAAAGACATAATTCACAACATGGACTCCTTCTCTTTATTTCTATAACTTTCACAGCGCACGCACAATAGTTCATACAAACATGATCATATTCACATAAACGAACACACAGCACCGCGTGACTACAGCAGTACAGCCAAGCACGTTGGAGTCTTGGCCAGTATGGCACCTGCTTCCCCATGCGTATGGGTTGGATCCAGAATGACCATCTCTTGTACTCTACGACGCGCTCATCTCACCCGCCCTCCAGCCACGTATTTCAAGATGGCTGAATTCAAATTTTGTATTTTTGGATGGTCCGTAATCGAAAAACACATTTTGTTAACTTTTTTGTTTTCGGGGATATACCTTTAGCAGTCGGGACGACTTCATACACCTAGCTGTATAATCGATTAGCCAGTGATTAACTGACTAATGACTAGAGGTGCACCGATCCTCAGATCGGTGATCGGGGGCTGATCAGACTTTTTTCGGGACTCGTGCTTCTGTCCCGATCAGGATCGGTAAATGATTTGGGGGGCCAATTGACAGTTTATTTACTTCGACTATTATTGAAATTGACAATTGTACCAAATAGTTTGGGTACTACCAACTTTTGCAGGATCAGAACTCTGTATCGGGACTCAGGATCGGGACCCGGTATCGGGATCGGCCGATCGTTAAAATCAAAGGATCGGGATCGGATCAAAAAAACGTGATCGGTGCACCCCTACTAATGCCCCACGGACGTTTCAGAGGGTGTGAGCAACCACAGTAGAATAAACTAGTGTATATCAGATGTCACAATATCCGATAACATAAATCCGATAATCAGATATGAAGCCAAGTGTATTCTGTGGCCATTTGATGGTAGCAGTGCTCGAAGATTTGCCTGAGAACATTCGCATTTTTTTTTAAATACTGTATTAATCTACTATGAAACTTATTTCAAGACAATAAACAGATTGCATTTGTTTAGTTTAATATTGAATTATGTATAAAATATAAATCATTCAGAAGTGGTCTGCTATTAAATTATCACTCCTGAACTGTTGATTGCCACCTTGGTAAAAAAAAAAATGACAAGAGTTGTACTGGTTGTACACAAACAGACCAACCGACGATAATCCTGATATTGGTCACGATATACAATATTATTGTTATATTTTCCAAGCCTAGAATACACATGTATTTGTAGGGAAAAGGCTGTCCACCTTTTCAATAAAATCATATTACGCACACAATACAGTATTTGACCTATAGTAGTGATAGACATAGCTGTGTAAATATGTGTGTGCGTGTTTGAGCGCAGCGGTTTCTCTCCTAGACTATTTGAATATGCTGTTACAGTATGGAAATAGTTACATTCAAACCATCCCATTGTCGCAAGAAGACCATTATGTGACAATTTGTTTTTAATTCATGAGGTAAAATTTTTATTCTGATTTTTTTTACATATTTCTGGATTCAAAATAAATACTGTCTCCTAGACGATACAGCCCTGGGTGTATTTGTAATTGTATCTGTGTATGTGTAAGAGGACCACACAGAGAGAAGAGTCAACAATCGAAGTATTTATTTTAGAAAAAAAAATCTAAGTTTGAAATTCAAGTCAACACCAGTGCTTTTAGTTCCATGGCAGGGTTTCTGGGAGGGAGGAATTCCCACAAACATTTTTTAATCGATTCATTCATTTTTTTAAGTTATTTTGACAATGGCAATGAACTTGATTCTGATTCTGATTCATCTGTCTTGGATAGGATTAGTCGGAAACAGGATTGAAGAGATCGGGGGTAGACATCACAGACGAGCCAACAAGGGGAGGAGAGCTCACGGCTCTGCGGAGACTGTGATAGACACAGTGCCATTCAGTGTCATTCCGTTTTTTTTAAACCCAGTCAAAGTGTTGAATTGCAATATGAAATCATATCAAACAACATACCTAATTATAATGTAAGGGATATTGGTAATTCACTATCAATGCTACCGGAAAACATGCAAGTACCCATATCGGCATCGGTATTGATATTTTGGCTATGTTTCTATGTTGAAGTAGGGCTGATTAAGAATCAAAATGTGATTATTTTGCTCAAAAAGGTAAGTTAAAGTGACTTTCTTCATAATCAAAGGGAGATTTGTTTGCTGGTTAAAACCGGATCTCACAGACAAAAACTCACGAAAACTCACAGTGCAACAGGACATTGACAAACAGATATTACTAACAATCGATAAAAAACTCATGAAAACAAAAACAGGTTGAATAAATCATGAGCTGTTCAGTTCCCTGATGGCGGAGGAGGACAAAGCTAGACATGAACTGTTTGGTCGTACATGTAGGCACTTTATACCTATGGCCTGAGGGAGACGCTGGAATTCACAGTGTAATGGATGTGATGGATAATTTAGACTGGCCCCAGCTAGTTTCCGGCTCACAGAAAAAATATTCATCTCAATTCTCCAGCCAAAGGGTCAGTTCACTGTACTTGAAATTGTAATAAAAAAACATTTTGAGAAAACATTTTGCATGGTGACATTTTTAGGTTCAAGTTTATTTTATCTTATTCATGGGAAATTGGGAATTGGGGAAATTGCATAATTGGGAAAAATCATTATGTCTGCTTTTTACAAATATATTTGTAGCTACCCACCTCCTAATGAACAAAGCAAAAAACACAACGATGGAAGCGCAATTCATCACAATGGTTTTATTTGGAGCAAAACTGTGCCTTAATGGTTTTATCTTTAATGGTATTATCTTCACTTTTCAACCTGCCAAGAGACTAATGATTAATGTGCATTGTCCCCGTCTAAATAAACAAATAAATACATGGATAGAATCAGAGAGTGCAAACTTGCACCAAGACCAGAGTGAAATCGGTCAGTGGGCCAGATTGTACCGCCTCGCAGAGATGGGCAGTAACGCATTACATTTACTCTGTTACAATTTTTTGTGTACTTTTTTACTTCTGGAGTACATTTTTTACAAGTTACTTTTTACTTTTACTCAAGTAAATTTGAGGTGACAAAAACCTACTTTTTACTGAGATGTACTCTTTTCTTTAACTTGGCCTTTAGTGACACCTGTTGGGAACTGTTCGGCTCTCGGACCTCTCTCGGTCTCTCTCTATTTCTCTCTTTGTCTCTGTCTTTCGGGCTCTTTCTCTCCCTCTCTCTCTCCCCCGCTCTCTCTCCCTTTCTCTCTCCCTCTCTCTCTCTGTATACACACATATTCGTACTTCCCGGATATGAAAAGCAATGGGGGACATTCAATTACATTTTGAAAAGAGAATTTGTCCTAATTTATTTCTTTTTTTTTTACTGAAAGTTACTCAGTACTTTCACTACTTAAGTATTTTTTTGTGGAGTACTTTTTTACTTTTACTTGAGTAACTTTTTGGATGTCTACTTTTGACTTTTAATTGAGTAACATTTTGCTGAGGTAACAATAGTTTTACTTTTATGGCTACTCTGCCCATATCTGCCGCCTCGCCCATGGTGCGCACTAACGCATCCGGTGTGCGTGTGCACACTGGTTCTCTCACCTCTGCGAATCCTCCACACACCCACTGTGCATGTGCACGTGTTTGCACATGGTAGCTTACTTGCGTGATGTTTGGTACCCACTTGAATAAAAAAGTATTAATATGTAATGAAAGAATGAATGAATGAATGAATGAATGAAATGTATTTAACGACAGTACAGAGCCATTAGTCATTCCAGTGTGTCACACAGCAGTAGAGATAATATTCATTGCAACATGATACATGGGTCTTGAAGAAATGGTTATACACAAGATTAGCTGCTTGGCGAGGGTAATAAATAATTTTAGGCTAAATGTAGTTTCATCAAAAAGCAAATCCTGGGTTCAACTTTCACCAAAACGTATAGATTTTGTAGCCCACAGATCTATGAAGTCGCATGCAGAAGAAACTCGTTTTAACCAAGAAATACAAAGAATGGGTATTGCAGAAATGGGAATCTATGCTTTGATCTGATGGATTCAAATTTGGGATCTTTGTTTCCAACCGCCGTGTCTTTGCAACAGATAGATTTTACATGCCGGCTTGTGTGCAGGATGTGTGGTGGTGTGGGCCTGCTTCACTTACAACACTGGCCTTGAGAGACATGTGATTGGCCGTGCCTCAGTTTCACGTGACATGTTATGCTCTATGTTTACATGCACACCACCATCATTTCTTTAGAAAATGATCAATGTCATTTTTTTTCTTTTTCTTTTTAACAAGAATGATAATGACAACATTATGTCCAGGTGAAGCAAATATCTTGTGTCAGAATAGTTTATTTAAATACTAGGCCAGATGAAAAACACCAGTGTAACGCCCTGCCACGTATGTGGCCCGTCAAGGCTGTTATACAGGATGCTACGTAGCCGTGACGAAACCAGCGTGGAATCGGTAATCTCTCAAACCAGCAGTGCACAACTGGGCGCATGCTAAACATAGAAGCTACAAACACTCTCACACAAGACACACACACACACACACGCCCACGTGAATGTCAGTAACCAAAACAAAGACATGCTTCATGCGCCACGTTCACCCAAAAACTCTTTTTTTTCATTATTATTATTAACAGACAGCGGTAATAATGGCGGGAGCAAGAGTGCTGCAGTCACTGGTCGCTTTACTGGTGTTATTGCAGGAGCAGCATACACACACACAAAGCACACACAGTCCATTTCGGCAGTCTATGTATGAGTGTGTGTGTGTGTGTATGTGCCAGAGACAACACTCCACTCGACCGGACCAGTCAGCCCAGCCGCCAGCACACAGAGCCGCCGAGCACTGTATCGCACGCACTGAAACAATCCAGCCTCCGCCACACTGCCATCCTCCGTCGTGGCTGGACACTGGGTAGCGGCACGAACTCCGGCCGAAACGCTGGACCGGCCCAATTTAAAGCCTCGAGGCGTGGCAGCGATCTGCGCCGGCCGCGCCGATGGTGGAGAATGCAGTGCAGCTGGGCAGCGGGCAAAGCCCACACGAGCGCAGCCACACGCGTGAGGCAATAACAGCAGTTGCTGACTTGGTGTTATTGTCCCAGTGTCCTGTGTCACACAGATACAGTCATCATTCACATCAGCGCTGGAGGGACAGAGTGCCTTTTTTTTTTATATATAGTTACAGTTAGGCTTGGGCAATATAACAAGAATATCAGATATCCAGACCATTCACAATATTGTGATTATCGTCGGCCTTGCGTACAACAAGTACAACTCTTGTAATTTTTTACCGAGGAGGCAATCAACTGCCAGGGAGTGGTAATTAGTAGCCCACCACTACTAAATGAGTTATATTTTATAAATAATTAAAAAAAATGTTTTTTGCAATCTTTATTTTTTTAAAAGTTAGTTATGAGCACAAGCACCATTTTTAATTCTTTATTGAGAGAGATAGTTAAATTGGAAACTGGGATGAAGAGTCGGGGGAGACATTGCAGAAAAGCCTGACAGGGGATTTGAACCTGCGGCACTGCTCGACCTGTGGTCTGGGCGACGCATGCCCCCTTGTTTTGCAATCTTCATTGAGGTAGTTGGTGACAGGATTAAATCGGAAACTGGGATGAAGTGACTGGGGGAGACATTGCAGAAAAGCCGGAGGGGGTATGTGAACCCGCGGCGCTGCTCGGCCTGTGTGCTAGTGTGTGTATGAGTGTGTATGTGTGTGTATGTGTGTGTGTGTGAGAGAGCGAAAGAGAGAGAAAAACAATGAAAGACAGACAGAGATAGAGGCAGAGTGTGGTCATGCTTGTTGTCCAGACAGAATGATTGGACAATTTAGGACAGCCTGCTAGCTATTAGCACATTTACACTGGCTGCTACACACACACACACACACACACACACACACACACAGTTTTCATGCCATATAGGTGGACGCTGTGTAGCATGTCAAATTATGGACAGATCGCTTGAATAAATAATTGCATATAATAAATAACAGTTATAGAGCTGTAACTGATTAATTGATTAATCAGTTAATCGATAATCGATTATTGAATTAATCGGCAACTGATTTGATAATCGATTAATCGACAGCGATTAATCGTTTCCTTGTTTGGTCACTCCTCTGCTTAAATGTGTTGAATATGTTGTTCAGTGTTTGCAATATCAACAATGTTTCAGCTTAATAATCACAGCAATTGTGTGCGGCGCGTATCTCAGTCTGTTAAGAGTGTGTACACTGCCAAGTACACAAATGGCATATGTGTGGCACGCAGAATTGTGGGTTCGCTGCCCCTCCCCAACATCTTTGCCGCATATCTCCTCCCCCTTCTTCACCCTTTTTCCAGCCAATCCTGAATAAAGCTCTGAATTGGGCGCAAAAAGACATTTGTTCCGAAAATACAAATGTTTCGATTTCAAAGAAAAAAAATGAACTGATTAATCGATTAATCGTCAGAAAAGATGGCAGATTAATCGATTATCAAAATATTCGTTAGTTGCAGCTCTAAACAGTTATAATATTTATATATACATTAGGGCTGTGAAAAAAATCAATTTGAAATCGAAATCGGATTATTTTTTTCAGAGGATTTCTGAAAAAGTGAAATTGTCAAATCGGATTTCCTTTTTAACATTGACAATAATGATTTTACTTGTATGTTTTCAAGTTATATGAGTAAATAAAATGTATATAAATTGATAATTGTATTAATCCTAAGCCTAAGATAATGGACACCATTTGCAAAGTTTGAAATATGAAACTTCTAGTTTTCAACATATTTTTTCGCCCCAAGATATCGGAAACAAATCGAAAATCGAGATTTCAAAGACACAAATCGGGATTTCATTTTTTGGCAAAACCGTACAGCCCTAATATACATATTACATTCATATATAAATATTATAACTTACAGTTATAATATTTTGTCCTGGCACTTTGGCAGTAAAAATATTTTCTAAAAGTGTGATTGGAAATCCCCAATTTGCCACCACCCCGATAGTGTCGCACCTCTATGGTTCCCATACCAGTGAAGCAACATGCTTCCTGAAATCCTCAGCACTTCTCTTGGGTAACTTACTGCCACTACATGTTTTACTACGTGCGATTGTGATCATGTGATGACTCACTGCAGTTTCAGTGATTTCCAGGCAAGTCACTAGCAGTTACTTTCTATAGTTCCTCTATTTGACCAAATGTTTGGTCAAGTGGAGATGCCTTGATGCGGTCACATGCCGTAGTATTTAACCCATGTGTTGGACGAGTGGTGTATGCCCATGATTTGTAGGACCCATGATATATTTAAACATCAGTTAGGGCTGAACAATTTTAAGAAAATAATTGGAATTTCGCAGATTTTTTTTACATTCTTTTTTTCAAAAGGCACTATTCATCAGGGCTCCGAACCGGTTCAAGGAACGGAAACGAAAACCGAAAACGAACGGAAACGAAAAAATATTTCTTCAACTGTTCCGGAACAGAAACGGAACATTATGAAATCCACAAAACCGGTTAAAAACATTTTTTTCTGTTCTCTATATATTTTAACATATCCTATATCTAGGAAACTATTTCCGTCCACTTTCACAGTCATCACACTTTTCAGTCATCAAGCCCCACGTATCTGGGGCTCCATCTTGTGAGACGAGGAAGTGAATGTAATGGCGTTTTAAACCCAGTTTGAAAGTCCACCAAATATATTTTGTATGAACTATAAAAAAATGTAATATTTCACAAAATAAGGAACTTTAAGAACAAACGAAATGTTTGCGTTCCGAACAGGTTCAGGACCGATATTTTGGTGGCGGAACGGTTCCGAGAACGAAAACGTTAAAGATAGGCCTGCCTGAACCGTTCAGAACGGAACGTTTGAAAAATAATTTTGTTTTCAAGCCCTGCTATTCATTAACCATTAATTCTGGGTTAACTTAGTTAACTTACTTACCAGTAGGAAGCCGTAGCTGGCACTTGCCATGGTTGATTCTACACGGTTCACATCATTAAAGCACAATAATTTATCCAAAAAATGCCGTGCACCCCCTTGCGGTGTTCCCAACACGGTTTATCAGCTATTGTGATTCAGCATTCAGTCTTAGCTGCTACAATTCAAAAGTAGGAAAATTGAGTACACCTTTTACTGTAGCGCGTGATTCTGGCGGGCAGTGCGATGACGTGAAGTCGCACAACTGTCATTCTTCGGTTCGCCGCTGAGTATTCCATTTGGAATAACGCTTAGCAATGAATGTTTTGTATATACGTAT
>OMKY01098386.1:5235-18839 GCA_900302395.1 Bregmaceros cantori | reverse complement strand
ATTATCATTTTTATTTTTCATTTTCAGAATTCCTGTGTCGGCCAGAAAAAAATTGATTGGCCCGCGAGCCGCCAGTTGAATAGCCCTGGTCTACGGTGATAGATGGTTAAAAAAAAGAGCCAAAATGTGTATAGCAATGACTATGATTTATAGGTTTTATCCATGGTCACGCATGGTCATCTGGTGCACCTCTGAGAGTTAAAAACTTGTACCAGCGTCGCCTCTCTCTCTTCCCTCTCTCCCAGGCCCGGAGGAGAAATGGTCTCCCTCGCGGTCCCCGGTCTGCCCAGACTGGATTCAAGTCATGGATCTCTCAGGGAATGAGCTGGACTCTGTCGGTTGTCTGACAGACGCTGGGGAGGCCCTGTACTACCTCAAGTACCTGGTCCGACTGGACCTCAGTCAGAACAACCTGCTAGACCTACCACCACTACTCTGTCAGGTATAACATCTAACAGAAATACTTAATTCCCTGCGCCGGAGTTGTACCGTGAAGCAGGTTATGTTTTTGGTAGTGTTGGTTGGTTTGTCTGTCCCCAGGATAACTGAAAATTTGTGCACGGATCTGAATGAAATTTTGTGCAGTTGTTGAAAATGACACACGGAAGAATCAATTAAATGTTGGTGCATTTCTGTAGCCTTTAAGTAACATAATCATACTTAATCACCAACTTACCGATAGATCGCTGGGCACTTCCGACTTCCGGGTCGCATGGGGCCGCTGGGAAATGTAGTTGGCATGTTTGCCGGTGCGAATACAGTCTATGGATCAATCGCAATCGCGATACCACTACGCCGCAGGTTTGCAATCTCTGAGCGCTTCTAGTAAACATTTGAATAATTTTAACATTTGATTATTTCTTCAGTGAACAACCTCTGTTTATTGTTTCTCAGAGTTTATGGAGCCTAAATCGACTCGACCTCCAAGGGAACCAGCTCCTCAGTTTCCCTACAGACCTGCTGGCTCTGCCCTCCCTGGTCACCCTCAACCTGTCCCGCAACGCCCTGCGCAGCCCGCTGCTCACCTCTGACCCCTTGCCCGTGTCCTGCTCCTCGCTGCGACACCTCAACCTGTCCTTCAACCGGCTGTCCGTCTGTCCACAGCGCCTGCAGACGCTGGCTCCGCGGCTGACCGAGCTCACGCTGGAAGGGTGCGGAGATTAAATATTTTAAACAAATTGTACATAAACCTCTCCTAAATCCTTCGGTTATCCCTGAAATGCATTGGCCTCCGCCGGCTTTAGGCTGGTCTGCGTCAGATCCTTTATGACGTCACAGTCACTAGCACTATGCATGTAGCATGTAATATGACATCACAGGAAGCATGGCTCTACGATATGATTTTGACCTTTCACAAACAACAAAAGGAGAAGAAGAAGAGTTGATTGCCGTTAATATATAAAATAGAAGAATATGCCTTATCATGTTGCGGAGATATCCCTTTAGCAGTTGGCACGACTGCATAACTCTAGTTCTATATATGTATTTTAAAATTATAATTAATAATTGTATAATTAAAACTAGAAGCACTCAGATATTCCAAACCTGTGGCGTACTGGTAGAAAAAAAATAGTACTTTTAGTGCTAGCATTGTGTGTGGCAACCCATGATCAATGCGAGTGCTCCTAGAGTAGCGCGATTGCGATTGACGCCACCGGCAAACATGCTCAGCACAAGCCAACTACACTACCCAGCAGCCCCAGCGACCCGGAAGTCTGGTCACATGGCCGCAGTATGCGCCCAGCGATCTATCAGTAAGTTAGTGATTAAGTATGATTATGTTACTTATAGGCTTCGGAATTGCACTAAAATTCCATGTGTTATTTCCAACAACTGTACAACTTTTTCAGTTATCTTGGGGACAGCCAAACCAACCAGGTAATTAGTAAATAATCTGCTTCAGCCGTATACAGGGACACTTACGCCATATCAGCGGATTCCCAAACAGTATAGCCCACCTCTTTTAATCCGTTTCAAAATGTATCCCGATCGACTTGAAGTGGATCCGTGGTGTATACATGGGCACTTTTGAAACGGATCCACTTAGAAGCAGATTATATTTAGGCTTTTTGGTATCATGTAAACAGGGCTACAGACTGATAAAATGTCTACATGTGTGACAATGTGTTTTGCCAGTAACGAGATGGTCAGTCTGGAGGTCCCGCTGGCTCTGCCCGAGCTCCGAGTTCTGGACGTCAGTAAGAACATGATCCACAGCGTCTCTCCAGACTTCCTCAGACAGTGTCCTCGAGTAGAGACCTTCAGTGCTTCTGTCAACAAACTCAGTGAGCTCCTCTACACTCAGTCTCATCATAGTTTCCCCAATCATGGGGACATGTCATGGTTTGCTGAATACACATTGGATCATTTTCCAAAACATCAAAAGCAGGGCTCCGAACCGGTTCAAGGAACGAAAATTGAAAACGAACAGACTGTTCCGGAATTTTCTGAGGAGTGGAACTGCTCTGGAACAGAAATGGAACAGTATGGACTCCACGATACCGGTTAAAAAGCTAACACTTTTTTCGGTACTCTATATATTTTACACATTCTATGTCTGGGAGACTATTTCTGTCCACTTTTACTGTCAGTCATCAAGCCCCATGCATCTGGGGCTCCATCTTGTGGACAGACGAGGAAGCGAATGTAATGGTGTTTTAAACCTGGTTTTCACGTTAATACAGTTGCACTGACATTTGAAAGTCCACTAAATAGATGCTGTATGAACTATATCTAAACGTAGCATTGCGCATTATAAGGAACTTTAAGAACAAACAGAATTGTTGCGTTCCAAACCGGTTCAGGGACGATTTTTGGTGGCGGAACGGTTCCCAGAACGGAAACGTTGAACATATAGGCCTGGCTGATCCATTCAGAACGGAACAATTTCGTTTTCAAGCCCTGATCAAAAGTCATCTTACCAGGTTCTCCAATGATCACACGGTGTGGAGGTATTCACCAGGGTTTATTCAGTATACTTCAGGACACTTATTCTCAGTACTGTTTACCAGGCAGCCCACATCAATACACAGCACAGTGGTGCAGTGGTTAGCACTGCTGCCGCTCAGCAAGAAGGTTCTGGTTTCCAATCCCAGCCTACACCTTTCTGTGTGGAGTTTACATACGCACGTGGCTGGCCACCGGTCTTCAGAGATGGGTTAAATGCGGAGGATGAATTTCACTGCTGTATGTGTGTAAATAAAGTACCTTTACATATGTGAGTACATACACTTCACTGTCCAAAACGGCAACAGCTTTGTACAGAAATTCCAAGCATAACACAATGATTTTTCCCTTAAAAAATATTTTTGTGATTGTCTGATAAAACGTATTTTGCATGGCATCATATTACTCAAATCACGATGTAACAATAGCCTTTTTTTAGTTAAGAATTGTATTTAAAATCACCAAAATGAACAACCACACTAAAAAAAAAACACGAATGAATGAATGCCTCACACCCTTACCTCTGACCTGTCGTTCAAAGGCACGATCTGCCAACTTCCGTCCAAAGTAGCCACGCTCAAGTTGGCCAACAACTGCTACACAGAAATCCCAGACGTCATCGTCCACCTCCCAAAGTGAGTCCCTTCATTGCCCTCTGTTGGACTTCAACGTGTTTCTTTATATTGTCATTGACAGTGTTGTTCACTTTCAACCAGTGCCGGTGCCACTATGGTTGACAGCTGGCCCACCCTAGTATCAAAGGTGTCCAAAATGATTACAGGCTACGAACGAGCAACTAAACATAATGTTACATTAATGTCACACAACATATCCAACACGTTCAATTGCGTATTAAATATTACAACTATTTACAGAATCAGAGGTTACCGCTTCTGTAGTTCTGTGGCGATCTGCGGCTCCAAAGCGTCAGCCTTCTATATATTTTCAATGCAATCGGGCAGCGGCGATGCCTCCGCCTCTAACCATCTGCACAGACCCCGCTCCCTACGTGCTGTAGAGGTTGCTGACGGCCAGCGGCTCTGCCCAACATCACAAAAAATAGTGCCTCTTGTCTTGCTCTCTCTCGGCGCTGCAGCTTTCCGTCTCCCAAACCTCAGCGCTGCGCTCCACCACCTCTACCCCCGGACCTCACACATACGCTGTGGAGCACAGCAGCCTGGAAATGCGTTGCCGGTGCGATGCTAGGTTACTTCATTACAAAACTTGTATCAGCCGATCATCAGCAATGCATCCAGAGACGTGGAATTATGCGGCCGTGCCCGCGATGTAAGTCATTGACTGAATCAATTAATACATCGTTATTTACCTGTTGAGCAGCCAACCTGCTAAAAGTGTGATCACCATGTACAATTTCCCACGAAGCCACACTAAATTGACAATTTCATTTTAATGTAATATTTGCATAGTTATGCAATTATTTAACTAATTGACGATATGTAATTCCCATGAAAATATTGTTCTTTACTCTTGTGCACAGTAATGGGCTACTTTTTAATCCCTTAAATATATAAGTTACTCTTCAAATAATTTAATGTGATAATAATAATAATAATAATAGTAATTAATAATAATAATGGGTAGAATACAAAATATGATAAGAATATATTGTAATATTAGCTGTCATAATTATAATGATAGATATTAGACCTAAGGTGATAATTAAACACATTTAAGGTGTATTTCACTCCAGTGTAAGCCTATTTAAGAAACTGGCCCTGTATATTTGTTCTCTTCTGAATTGAATTCTGGCTTTTCTGCAATGTCTCCCCCCATTCTATCGGGGTAAATACAATGGACTTAGTTAGGCTGATAAATCAATAATAAAGACTTTTAAACGTACAATGTTATGCAAATATCGCTCTCTGCCTGTTCGTTTGACCGTGATGATACCACCATAATGTCTGCCGCCCCCAAGCCATAACGTCACCGTGCACCATAACCTGGCGAGCCAGAATCAAAGCATCGTCCAAGCATTGCACATCGCTAGGCGCTTGGGTCTGGTAAAATCAGGCTAAAAATGTGCCAATCAAATCGTTTTATCCAGTCACAGCGCAGTAGGTGGGACAAGTGGCCTGAAGGCATGACAACCAAACTCCGCCCACGTTTCATGTAACCCGTAGAAACTCTGCCCACGTCTGCGCTGATTGGTCGATTGATTCCGTACCAACCGCGACCCTGGTATTACCAGACCCAACGCTCGCCAGGCTATGTACACCAGCCCGATAAAACAGGAAAATGACGCTTAAATAACAAAAAAAAAGCAAGTTTGGAAGCATGCAATGTCAGATTTCGCTAACCGTCACGTTCTTTGTAAGCGTTGAGGTTGTGAAAGTGTCCTCCTCTGCCCCCTCTCCAGCCTGCGGTCTTTGGACCTGAGGTGTAATGAGATCCAGGTTCTCCCTGGTCCTCAGCTCTGGGCCTCGGTCAACCTGCGTGAGCTCATGTTGAGTCAGAACCTCATCAGAACTTTGGACCTCTGTGGTCCGGTCCACAAGTGGTCCCGGCTGGAGAAACTTCACCTGAGCCACAATCAGTTGACAGAGGTAAGCGAGAGGAACCGAGAGTTATGTTAGGTTTTATTCTTATTTATTTGATATGGACGTTACATGATACATTGGGCAAACCAGATGCACTGCATGAGTGTTTATAGCATGAGTGCTCACTTTCAACACCTGTCCAAATGAGGCTTTAGCAATTAGAACCCAGGAGTGGGAACATTATAAACTAGATGCACTCAGAGATTTCAAACCTGCGCCGTAGTGGTACAAAAAAATAGTACTTTTAGTGCTAGCAGTATGTGTGGCAACACATTATCAATGCGAGTGCTCCTAGATTAGCGAGATTGCAATTGGAGGAGGAGCTCGTTATACCAGTAGGAGCGGCCTCGAATGTCAACAGCCACTTCCAATTCGCATGTCGACCGGCGCAGCGGCGCGCACCTGCACGTTCTATTAAGCTACACGTTGGAGCCTCCGAGATAATGCGGGCACCCCATTGGTCCATATGTGGTCACCTGGTTCTACACGCAGCGTTGTGATGCATCTCGGACGCACCGACTTGTTGCGAAGGAAATGCAACATTGAAATACTTATACTACTATTACTAGAAGAAAAAAAAAAGACTTAAAGTAGAATACTCATTTGACAAATATTTTAGGTAACTTGAATGGAACCTGAATGGAAATGCAGTGAACACACTCTCGTCCCGTCCGGGAATGCAATACAATACAATAAAAATAACAGCATAGTAGGAAAAATATATAGTAGTAGAACTGTCAAAAAATATCAATAATATTGCGCTGTTAAAAAATGTATAAAATATAGTACAATAAAAATAAAATATATAATATAAAGTGACACCATTAGAATGTAGCAAGTTAACAAGTTATGAGAACAGCATAACTTTGAATCCCAGCCCAGGTACTTTCTGGCTCAGAATCTGGAGTTGGCGCCGGGCGCTGCATTGTGGCTGCCCACCACTTCTCAGGGATGGGTTAAATGTGGATGAAGAATTTCACTGTACAGGTTTGTATGTGTGACTAAAAAAGTACATTTGGGTTTTTACATTTACTCTAAATGTGCTATTATTATTTATTACAGTCACCAAGTGTTTTTGTATTTTGTTCTCAGATTCCTCCTGAGGTGGGTCTGTTGGAAGGTCTGGCCTCGCTGGACGTCAGCCACAACCACGGCCTACACTGCTTCCCCGACCAGATGGGCCGACTGAGCCGCCTCTGGGACCTTCCCCTGGAAGGACTCAAACTACACATGGACCTCAAGCTCATCGGAAGCAAGACCAAGGACATAGTCAGGTTCAGTGGCATCATTACCTGGGCCTGGGCTGCGCCATGGAAGCAGGTTATGTTTTTGGTCGCATTGGTTGGTTGGTTGGTTTGTCCCCAAGATAATTGAAAAAGTTGTGCACGGATCTGGATGAAATTTTGCAGAGTTCTTGGAAATGACAAACAGAAGAATTGATTAAATGTTGGTGCATTTCTGTAGCCTATAAGTAACATAATCATACTTAATCACCAACTTACCGATAGATCGCTGGGCCGTTACAGCAGTCACGTGACCAGACTTCTGGGTCGCAACGACTGCTGGGAAATGTAGTTGGCTTGTGCTGAGCATGTTCACCGGTGACCTCACTCGCAATTGTGCTACTCTAGGAACACTTACATTGATAATGGGTTGCCACACATACTGCTAGCACTAAAAGTACTATTTTTTTGTACCACTAGGGCGCAGGTTTGCAATCTCTGAGTGCTTCTAGTCACTGATAAATTAGTAATTTAGTAGTCGCCACCTACTGCATTCTAGTCACTGAATATAGTCTTGTGGCTGTCCAGGTTCCTCCAGCAGCGGTTGAAGAAAGCCGTGCCGTACTACCGTATGAAGCTGATGGTGGTGGGTACGGCAGGAAGCGGGAAGACGGCGTTGGTCCAGCAGCTGATGAAGGTGAAGAGACCGTCCATGAAGAGGAACAGCACCAGCGGAGGAGGAGCCTGGCTGGAGACCCCCACAGCCGGACTACGTGTCCAGGACTGGACCCTCAAGGAGAAGGACTTCAAGCCCATGATGCTCAATGTATGGGACTTCTCAGGTGAGGGTTGAAACACCGTCATGGAACACCTCCAGACGGGTTGACCAACACTAGGACAAAAAACTTACATCTCAAAAACTAAGACCAAAAAACAAGCGCTTCAAGCTTGTAAGCTGTCTCTATGCTGATTGCCAACTGGCGTGGACACACTCTTTCCGATTCAATATTTAACTAGAAGCACTCAGAGATTGCAAACCTGAGGCGTAGTGGTACAATTCTTTTTTACTTTTAGTGCTAGCAGACAGTATGTGTGGCAACCCATTATCAATGCAAGTGCTCGTAGACTAGCGCACAATTGTGATTGACGCCACCGGCAAACAAGCTCAGCACAAGCCAACTACATTTCCCAGCAGCACCGCAACCCGAAAGTCTGGTCACGTGACAATCTATCGGTAAGTTGGTGACTAAGTATGATTATGTTACTTATAGGCTACAGAACTGCACCAAAATGTAATCACTTCTTCCGTTGGTCATTTCCAACAAATTTCATCCAGATCCGTGCTCAACTTTTTCAGTTATCCTGGGGACTGACAAACACGACTAAAAACATAACCTTGCTTCGCGGCACAGGTAACAATTCCACCCAATCGTGATGGCTCATGATTGCGGTCAATGACCAGATCAATTGCCCCAGGCCTACTGCTAACATTTGAAATTTTGAAAGTGATTTTTTCCGACACCAAGAACCATTTTCCTCTTTTATTGCTAGGCTTAGTGTGAAAGCGGGATGAGAGAGACTGGCAACAGCAATGTCTGTGAGGGGAGGAGAACATTTAGATTTTGAGTTTCCACATTTATAATTCATGATGTGACAAAGTGTTAACTGTTTGTTGTCAGGTGGAGAGGAACTGAGCGGCTCTCATCCACACTTCCTCACGTCTCGGGCTCTCTACCTAGTGGTGTATGACCTCAGCAGAGGACCCGGCCAGGTGGACGCCCTCAAACCCTGGCTCTTCAGTATCAAGGTGTTAACCCTGTCTGCTTTCTTGTATATATTTACAAAACCCTCATAAAAACTCAAGAATCAGAATGGGTGTGAACACTGTGGATATCTCGAAGACTAAATTCAGAGCCCTCAGAAATAGGAAATATTTCATCTCTTGGCAACACATATTAACACCTGTGGTGTTTATTTTGAGCAGCCAAAGACGGCTGTTGTGTATAGAGAAGTATACGTCTTTTTTAAAACACTGCCATTGCCTTCCGATGTCTGTATCACAACCTGCGATAGAGACATCGACAGACATCGTACTGGACCAAAGTGGTTGAATTTGTTACACTAAAAGCTAGCCTGGCAAGCCAGAACCAACACATCGTCCACGCATCGCACATCGCTAGACGCTTGCATTGGGTCTGGGAAAATCAGGCTCTCCGTTGGTACGGAATCAATCGACCAATCAGCACAGACATGGGGGGAGTTTTTCGAGTTGTCCCGGTTGATATGAATGTGCCAAACGGGTCTCGCCGCTAAATCCTCCGAGCCGAGACCTCTGTAAAACGTGGGTCTCGGCCCCGTGCTCCACCCGGTTATAGCAAACTATTTCTTCAGTGAACCGTCCGTTTTAGAGAAGGAAGAAAGAATCACGGTAATTATTTCTTCCATCTCTAAAAAGTAAGAAATAATGAATTCTTTCTTCCTTCACTGTAGAAATATTTCATTACTTCTTCAAGAAATAATGACTTCTTTGTTCAGTGAACAGCAAACGACCCGAGGGTTGTTTACGTGTGCATATCCCATGTTCAAAATCCCATTTGTGTGATGCGTTGCAAAGTTATAGATTTTGACACAGTCGACTTACCCTTTGAATGCAACGCCGGTGAAAGATAAATCCACAACTTCAGTTTAATACATTAACTGTGCAGAACATAGAACGTCTTCAGTCTTCCACGCTATCCAGGGACACACCACACCAGCGATCCGATATGAATATACACTCCTTATGCTGTCAGGCTGCCCAGTGCCGACGAAGTGGGTTAGTGAGTGAACGACACGAGTCACGCAGGAACACTCACAAAATAGTCCCCCTGTTTGCCACTAATAAAACTCCCGCATTTGATTTTTGTGTAAGCCATTGAATCTAAATGTAACAAGTGACATACATACTCAAAATACGGAACCAGTTTGGAAGCGATTAGTGGTTTTAATCTGGTAGCTACTTGAGTCACTCCCATAGTGATATCCCCATTGAAATCAACATCGCAACGGCCGATAGCGCCACAATGTAAAACATGTTTCAATTTTAATTTTCAGTGTTCTATCCCTTTAAGGTTCAGCGGCGACACCTAATGGCTGTCTCCCATAACACAGGCTCATGTGCACTCTTGTCATTCTACTGCCATTGTGCACAAAAAAAGTAACAAGGCTGCTTTGGGAAAAGTAAGAAGTAGAAGTAGCGATATTTCTGTTAAAAATCTACTACAAGTAAAGACTCATCAGAGGAAAAAGTACTTCTAAAAGTACATTTACATGAAAAAACTACTTAAGTACAGTACATAAGTATTTGTACTTCTTTACTTCTCATCTCAATTGACGGCATGCCTTCCTTTCCTCCGGTGGCTCCAGGCCGTGGCTCCGCTGGCCCCGGTGGTCTTGGTGGGGACTCACGCTGACTCCTGCCCAGAGAGCAGCATCCAGGCCTGCCTGCTGCGGATGAGGGAGGAGATCCTAAGGCACCACGGGTTGCCCACCATCCGGGAGCAGCACTTGGTAGGGTCCGGGGACGACTTCTCCGATGCCCTGGTTCGACTGCGCAAGACCATCGCCCGTGAGGTGGCCGGCTTTAAGGTGCTTTTTTTTTGTTGTTGTTTCGGTTGAGTTGGTTGGTTGTTTGTCTGTCTCCAGGATAAATGAAAAAGTTATGCACGGATCTGGATGAAATCTTGTACGGTTGTTGGTAATGACAAACGGAACAAGTGATTACATTTTGGCGCAATTACATCATTACCTCTGACATGAAGGACCTTCTAAAGTGTTCTGTGTTGTTCAGGTCCAGGGCCAGCCGGTGATGGGTCAGCTGGTTCCTGACTGCTACGTAGAGTTGGAGCGGCGGCTCCTACAGGAACGTGCCCGCATGGCTCCGACGTTCCCGGTGCTGCGACGCTCCGACCTCCTGCAGATCATCCAGGAGAGCCAGCTGCAGCTGGATGCCTCCGAACTGCCTCACGTCGTGCACTTCCTTTGTCAAGCCGGTGAGCTGGTGGTGGGTGGAGCTCAGTTAGTAGAGTGGCCATTACAACAACTGGAGGGTTGGCGGTTCGAATCCTGGCTCCGACAATCTTTGAATTTCTGAAAAAAACATGTTTTTAAATATAAATAAAAGTTCATGTGTGTCTGCAGGGGTTCTCCTACACTTTGACGACCCAGTTCTAAAGGTGCGCGGGCTGTACTTCATCGACCCACAATGGCTGTGCAACATCATATCACAGGTAGATATATGTCTTTTAAACTGCACTTTTTTAAAACAAATGTAAAACTGATGTAAAAATCTTTCATTTGCATTTTTTATACAAAAAGGAAGACCTTCCATTCACTGTCTATATGGCAAAGCATTCTTTTTTTGTTTTTCCAAAAACATGTTTGCATTCACTAACAAGATGAAGAGGCACGTTTACAGTGAAGCTGCAGGCTCAATGTGTGTGTATGCATAGAATCAATATGGAGTACTTTCACTTTCAAGACAGCAAGCAGACAAAGACAAGACTTCACTGCTTTGACATTTAAAGTGAAATAAAAAACACAAGTCCTTTCCCATGCGTTTTTTATAAACTGTGCGCCACCGTGGGTTAGCAACTATTGCGATTTTTCATTCAGCCTTAGTGCTTAAGAATTTCTACTTAGTTACATGCCATCTCTGGTCCCCCCACAGAAGCTGCCTCTGGCTGGTTGCGGGGCGTGGGAGAGGCCTAAAGGCGTGGTCCCTCGCTGCGCCGTGGAACGTCTGCTGCTGGACGAGCACTCCCTGCCCCGCTCCCTCCTCACCCAGATCCTCACGCTGCTGGAGAACTTCCAGATCACCCTCTCTGTCGGAGACGATCAGCTGTTGGTGCCCAGCAGGTCAGACACATCACCAGGATGCCATATTATACATCCAAATATTGTTCGAGAAAAGATGCATCTGCACATTGCGTGGTCAAATGATCTGCTTATTTTGTTAGGCTCCAAACCCTACCCTAAGCCCTAAACCTAATCCCTACCTTAACCCCTAAACCTAACCCCTACCCTAACCCCTAAACCTAAACCCTAAACCTAACCCATAATCTTACCCCTCCATCTTACCCCGCAATTTGGTGGTTAATGAAAAGACGCAAATAAGTGATCCCTGTTGGATTCAAACCCAGGACGTTCATCTGAAAGACAAGCATTTCACCACTACGCCATTCAAGCTGTGGCTGTGTAGAGCAGCAGGCAGTCTTAAGTTATCCGCGTCCGTTGACGCTGGGCGCAGCGATGGGTGGGGTGTTACGCGCCATCCTTAACCGATCCCTAACAAAAGAAGTGGATCGGTTTGGGGGATTTGCACTCGCTGCGTGCATGCGCAGATGCATCTTTTCCCCAAACAATCATATTTCTAATTTCACCACCAGGATAGCCTGGCAAGCCAATACCAACTAATTGTTCACGCATCGCTCGCAGTTAACGGACGATGGTCTAAGCAGGGTGGAGAAAGGGGAGGATCCAAATGAAGTTATCAAATCAGAACGCATTAGGTGTGACAAGTGGTTGAATGGTTTGGCCTATTCTTTACTCAAACATGTTGAATATATGTTGTCCCCAATGCAATTTTTCCAGTGCCAAGGCTCTGATAAGGCCCCAATACAATAAAGACAACACATAAGCTTGCATGAAAGCCCAATATGCTATTGTAATTTAGCATGGAAGCATGGAGCTATTACTATAAAATGGAGATAGCGATATAGCAAAAAGTTTGTAATATTAACATTGCAAACTTTTAATAATCATAATTAATGCTAATAATCGTTCCAACTTTAAAGGGAAAATGAACTGATTAATCGCCAGTAAAAATAGCCGATTAATCGATTATCAAAATAATTGTTAGTTGCAGCCCTACAACATATTGTAGTGTTACTTAGAATGCATCTCTGTCTGCCTCCAGTCTGTCCAAGCATCGACCAGGCATCGAGCTTCCACACTGCGAGAAGTCGGAGGTGATGATACGTCTCTACGAACTGCCTTTCTTCCCCCTCGGCTTCTGGCCGCGCGTCATCAACCGCATCCTGGAGGTCTCCTCTCACATGCTGTGTGGAAGAGGTGCGTTCTAATAAAGTGCTCATCAGGCTAAAAAAGCTCCAGCCCTAGCCTGACCCCTGCCCGACCAAAGCGACTCCGGCCCCGCTAATAACAAGCAGGCATAGTAGTACCCGCTCGCAGCCCCGCATTTGGTAAATTGCGCACAGAAATTCACCAGTTCACCTGTGCTGACCGCATGCAGAAATTGTCTGAATGTCCGCATATCACTGCGTCTGGCACGCATTTGGCAGTTTGCATTTGCATCATGTTGGTGATTTTTTTTTCTGGTTTCATTGATTATGTTGATGTTGATGTGGTTGTCTCCCCATGCTACGGTCTAACGAAGCTTTGGTATGTCTGACCATGCTATGGGCCCCCCGACAAAACTCAAGAGGTATTGGTTCAGACAGGCGTCGGCCCGTGTATACACCCTGGGGTATCAATACAGCCTCGGCGGACGCGGGGATTGAAAGACCCAGCCTTTGCATTCACTGAGGCCGGTTTCTTGATCTATCGCGGGCTCTAATCGTGGAGCTTGTCGCTTTTGCTGGATAACCCGGGGGAGATCTTAAATACAACACACACACACAAATGCATGCAACTGCTTGAAGGGATGCTTAAAAGAAACACGTAGGCGTGTGGACCAGGGGTTAAAATTAACGGCGACCCGTCGTCCCAGGGACGCAATTAATTGACATGGGGACGAACAATTTTTGGCCTCGGGACACCCCCGGGACGATGAAAGCACACCGCAGGCTAACCACGGAGCGCGATACAACCCCCCCCC
>OMKY01098252.1:3355-17922 GCA_900302395.1 Bregmaceros cantori | reverse complement strand
ATTAAAATACATTAACTCAACTTAAGTGCATCGGGATAATATATGTGAAATACTCGCGCTACAGCTGTGACCGCGCGCGCACGCACACACGGGCACACACACACGTTCGCGTATACACACACACACACACACACACACGTACACACATACACTCGCGTTTCTGCTACACAGGGCTGTATGGGGCAGGGAGAGTTGTGTTTTAAACTGGAGCGCAGCAGAGCGGTGAGCGCCGTGCACGCACACGCACGCGCCTAGTCCGCGGTTCAGGCATGATCCGAACCGTTCCGATCCGAAATTCGGATCAACGTGATCCGTTGCACCCCTACTATTAACCGCAAGGGGGCGCACCGCGGTTAACCTACTTTTGCGGTTTATCGTTCAGCCTTACTATTTTGGGCGTGACTTATCATCTATTGTGATGTCAATATCGTCCCAGCCCTCTGTGTGCCAATTTTCAGCGTTTTCCTGCGCACAGTTCTGTGGGTATTAGAAATGCCATCGGAGGATTATAATGTACGCCACCAAAAACATAACCTACTTCGCGGCTCAGCCCCGGCGCAGCTAATATTACCATATTTAAAACTAAGTACAAGGCATCTCGACGGAGGCGCAGCCGAGCACTAGTTTGAAAGAGGCCTCACACTCTAGTGTTCCAATTCCCACACCGGGTCCCCTTTGTGTTGGAGGCATTGAAGTTCACCCCAAATGAACTTTCACCCAACACGCTCCCTCTCTCCTTCATGTCTGTCACCATCAGACCTTTCTGTATGGCAGCACCGTGGTGCAGTGGTTAGCACTGCTGCCTTACAGCCAGAAGGTCCTGGGTTTGTATCCCAGCCCTGGTACTTTCTGTGCGTGGGTTTACTCTGGGCACTCTGGTTTCCTCCACCACCACCATCAAAAAGCATGTTCTAGTTAAGCTGCTCCTGTCAGTGCCCCTGGCCAAGGCACTGGCTCAGAATCTGGAGTTGGCCCCCGGGCAAGGCTTTGAACCGGTTCAAGGAGCGAAAACTGGAAACTTTGCATGTGGTTGTGGGTTCTTCCCAACACGCAATGAGACCTCGGCCGTAGAACTCTATCAGCAGCAGGTCTCTATAGCGCGTCGTTGTGGGTTCGCTCTGACATATATTATATAGCATTTAACAGCTGACAAGAACGAAATTAACCGTTCCGGGAACAATATTTTTTACATGTAACCGGTGCGGGAGCGAACGTTATTCCGTTTCTGTTCGGAGCGAACCGATTGGGAAAAAATATCGGAATTGATTACATTCTGGTGCGTTTCTGTAGCCTATAAGTAACAATCATACTTGATCACTAACTTACCGATAGGTCGCTGGTTGCTCACCGCGGTCACGTGACCAGACTTCCGGCGTGGCAACGGCCGCTGGGTAATGTAGTTGGCTTGTGCTGAGCATGTTTGCCGGTGGCGTCAGTCGCTGTCGCGCTACTCTACGAGCACTTGATAGTGCAGCATTAATAATGGGCTGCCAGGTTTTTAATCGTATCGCTTGGTTGGTCCTCTCCAGATCCAGCCGTACGACCAGGTGTCGTCGCGCGGCCTCCCTGACAACGTGTCTGACTGCCTGAACAAGCTGGTGGTCCTGAAGCTGAATGGAGGACTGGGGACCAGCATGGGCTGTAAGGGCCCCAAGAGTCTGATCAGCGTCCGCAATGAGAACACCTTCCTGGACCTCACAGTCAAGCAGATCGAGGTACGACATTTTAAAATAAAATACTTCTATTTATTTATTATTATTATTGTTATTATTATTATTATTATTATTTAAACAATGTGTTTATTAATATTTTACATTTTTCAAGCAGCAAAGAAAAGAGAAAGAAAAGACCAAAACAAATCAATGAAGGCTAATTAAAAGACAGAAAAAAAAGATTTGCATTTCTATAGCACTTTTCTACCACTTAGTGGCACTCAAAGCGCTTTACGATTGAAAGGTCACTCTCAATCACACATTCACACGCTAATGGCGAGTGCTGCCATACAAGGAGCTCGCCACGACCAATTGGGATCAATATGGGGTTCAGTGTCTTGCCCAAGGTCACTTTGGCATGGAGACTGCCTGAGGTGGGATTCGAACCACCAACCTTTTGGTTTTCAACAGTCATTGGAACTGCCGATCTACCAACCGAGGTACAGCAACCCCACAACAAAAACGACAATAACTAAAAGCACTCAGAGATTGCCAACCTGCGCTGTAGTGGTACAAAAAAATAGTACTTTTAGTGCTAGCAGTATGCGTGGCAACCCATTATCAATACAAGTGCTCGTAGAGTAGCGCATTTGTGATTGACGCCACCGGCGATCATGCTCAGCATAAGCCAACTACATTTCCCAGCGGCACTGCGACCTGGAAGTCTTATAGGCTACAATCCACCAACCATTAATAAAATCATTTAACAAAATTTCATGGATCCGTGCACAAGTTTTTCAGGGGACAGACAAACCAACGCGTCCAAAAACATAACCTGCTTCCGCAGCGCAGCCCCGACACAGGTAACTATATAATACCTCAGACAGTTGGACAGATTAGGACAACTCATCCAAGTACATGAGTCTTCGAGTCTTGTTCATTCTCAAGATATACATGTGTATACATATGTACACAATTATCCATATTTATATACATCAAAATATGTATGGACAATAATAAATAAGTCTGTTGTGATGTTTCCTCCTCGTTTGTCAAGTTATGCTTTTCACAAAAACATCAAACAGTCCCCAAATCTCTTTAAACAAGTCCCTTTTCCCTCGTCATGTATGTTACTCTTTCCAAGAGGAATAAAATACTCCTGTTAGTTTTCAAATACGTTAAGAAACCCGCCCCTCCATATTTGGCTGATCTGCTGGTACAAAATCAGCCGCGGCGGAACATGAGGCCCACCGGCAGAGGGCTCTCAGTAGTGCTACGAGCTAATTCCAAATCACATGGAGCGGCCACATTGAGCTTCTGTGGCCCTCGACTGGAGGACCTCGGAGACTCTCTGTGTTTTTACAGAAACATATTTGCAGTGTTTGCTTTTAGCACCCTCTTGTGGTATTCTAACCAACGTTACATTTAGTTGGTTAATGATCTGTTAGCGTTGAGTGTTTGCCAGGTAAATAATACTTGGTTAAGGGGCGGCGTAGTGGTGGAGTCTGTTCAACCCAGTTTCAACCTAGTGGTGCTTACAGCAAAAGAAATAACTGAATAATAATATATATGTGAACAGTCTGTGCCTTTAGGCTGCACAGCAGGATGACCGAGTGGAATTATTTTGACGTGTGCATTTATTTATTTTCATTTCGCTCAAAGTTCAGTTACTGAGCAGCGATACTCATTTTTTTCATAAATCAACAAGCCTGATACAAAAAAAATCATGCTAAGAAATAAAATCAAGTCTCGATAAGCATGATACACAACACGATCGAAAAAACTGTTCGCTCTCTCCTGCACGCACCTGCGCGACTACACAGGTACGCTCCTTATTACCTCTACAAAGGCATCAATTAACAAAAATAAAATGTGCTGCCCAGTAGCTCAGTCGGTTAGGAAGAGCGCTGGAAAGTACGCATATGCCTCAATTGCGCGGTGAGTCGGTGGTTCGAATCTCGCCACCGACATATTTCCCGCATGTCTGCCCCACCCATCTTCACCTGTTTCCGCTAACCCTAATAAATAAAGCTTGGAGAAACAGCATGAATGGGCTGGAAAAAAGCTTAAAAAAAAATATATATATAATAAAATTAAAATAAATAAATAAAATAAAATACAGTAATCTATTCAATATAGCAGTCAAAGAAATAAACAAAAAACATTTTGGCTCCAACAATATATATTGATAATGTATTGATTCTGGAAGGAAGTCCTGAAACTCTCAAGTGCGCAGCAACGCATTACATTTACTCTGTTTTATTTTATAATGTTTTTGTGTACTTTTTAACTTTTGGAGTACATTTTTAACAAGTTACTTTCTACTTTTACTCTAGTAAATTTGAGTTGAAAAAAATTACTTTTTACTGAGATGTCAGCAATTCGCTACTGGTTTCATTAATTTGGTCTTTAGCGACACCCGTTGGCACATACTCTCTATCTCCTAATTTATTTAATTTCTTTTACTAAAAGTTACTCAGTACTGTCGCTACTTAAGTAACTTTTTTGTGGAGTACTTTTTTACTTTCACTTGAGTAACTATTTGGATGACTACTTTTTGCTTTTACTTGAGTAATATTTTGCTGCGGTGACAATACTTTTACTAAAGTAATTTTTATGGCTACTCTACCCATATCTGCATTTGTCTCGGTGTGTGTGAAGGACGCTCCATAGCCGGCAGTCGGATGTTGGCAGACTCTGTGGTTCATAACACCCCCCACCTCCCCTCTCCCTCTCCACACAGTCACTTCTCTGTCCCCCGGCGGCCATCTTGTCTCAATAGACTCTTTTTATATGTTCTGCGCTGACTTGGCAGAGTGGACTTGTGGAGCTCTGCATGACTCTCTCTCTGTTTGGCTCGCAGTCAGTGATTTAAAAAAACATGTTTCGATTGTTTTCTAATGTTGTAATGATGGCTGTAGCCCAGTTGGTAAAGCGGACACACAATGCCCAGAGTGTTATAGACGGAACGTTTTGATGGTTCGTTAGAGGTGACATGAAAAACCATGGTTTAAAAGGGTTTCTTTGTTCATAGTAGGCATGGGAAGTCATAGTAGACCATTTTAAACTCTATTCTGGTCGTTTTGTGGTTGCTTTACAATATTTGCCTCATGTGGGCATTTTGAGGTCCTCCCAGATTTCCGTTCGTTTGAAATTGTGGAATTTGTGATGTCACAAATTCTTGTTGATTAATTGATGTGGTACAATAGAGTCCCTACATCCCTCTGTAAACAATTATGTCAAATGTATAGGAATAGACACTGTACAATGTGTGCATTGTAAATACAAAATACAGCAGGTTTCTTTTTATTGTTATTTAATGTGTTTGAGTGTAACTATCACAAGAAAGATGCAGTTTGGCCATTTTTCCGGTCATTGCGCGGCCCTCCGGTTTATCCTATACTACATGTAGAAGTGAGTGTGCGTCACACGCCATGAAATAGATTTGAACATTTTGGCGCACCCACTCAAGACTTGAGTGGCTAGCGAACACAGAGACATGCGGCAAAGATGTCGGGGCAGGGGAAGCGAAGCCACGATTCTGCGTGCCACACACATGGCATTTGTGTGCTTTGCAGTGTACTCACTCTTAACAGACGGGGCTACTGCAGCGCACAACTTTGTAATGATTAACCTGAAACATTGTTGATACTGCAAAAAAACATATTCAACACATTTAAGCAGAGGAATGACCAAAAAAGGAAACGATTAATCACTGTCGATTAATCGATTATCAAATTAGTTGCTGATTAATTCAAGAATCGATTATCATCGATTAATTGATTAATAATTTGCAGTTCTACATATTTTTGTCAATTTCATACACACAAACAGTGGCACACATTTGCTGGTATCATGTACGGTGAAGAATACGTAGGGTTAAATGGTATATCTTGCTACTTCATGTCCATTATATAGGGGGAATGCAATGGATGTAGTTATGCTGCCATCTGCTGGTGATTGATATCATATTACCATGGATACATCAATAATAGAAGACTTTTAAACAGACAATGTTATGCAAATATCGCTCTCTGCTTGTTCTTCTAACTGTGATGATACCATCGTAATGTCTGCCGCCGCCAAGCCGTGATGTCACTTTGCCACAGCCCTATTAGTCAATGAGCGGTGTTCAGCCCTGCCCCCATTTTTCCCTAGGAGTAACTGACCCTGGGGACTTTCTATTACACGTCCGGTCTTAACATATATGCTGTTTGATGACTGACTCCTCTCAGCATCTGAACAAGAAGTACAACACGGACGTCCCGCTGGTGCTCATGAACTCGTTCAACACGGACGAAGACACCAACAAGATCCTCCAGAAGTACACGCACCACCGCGTCAAGATACATACCTTCAAACAGAGCAGGCAAGTTATTAAGTTAAAATACATAATCAATATATTTAATAGAACCTAGCAAGAAGGTCCTAGCCTGGCAAGCCAGAACCAACGGAACGTTCACCCATCGCACGCAACTAGGCAGTCCGGTGGGTCTGGAGGAACCAGGCCGTATTATCCGGACCAATGAGCGCACCACTCTAAAAGCCGCACCCCCGTTATTTTTAAGAAAGCATGGAAAAATAATGATGTAAGCTGCACCGGCCTAAAAGCCGCGGGCATTTACTGAAATTAATATTTAGTTGAACAGAACTGAGCTGATCAGTCTCTGAGCTTAAACACAACGCCGCTTGTTATAACGACGGCGGGCCATCTGGATCGGGGCGGCATTCAAATATGACTTTTTATTTTTATTTCAGACTAACCACCGGAGAAAAAAAAACCAGAATAGCCACACCGCCTCATAAGCCGCATAGTTCAAAGTAAGGGGAAATAAGTTGCGGCTTATAGCCCAAAAAATACAGTAGATAGTTGCCCAAATTTGGGGCGAGCCAATCAGTCCCCTGTTAAGGCATGCCACTTGTCACGCCTACTGCGCTGTGATTTGATAACTTGAATTGACACTTTTTTTTCTTTTTAGTTCCTTTTTGGGCGCAACCACCATTTTTCATTCTTTATTGAGAGAGATAGTGATCGGATTAAATCGGAAACTGGGTCGAAGAGTCGGGGGAGACATTCGAGCCCTAGAGGGGGTTAGAACCCACGACACTCATTCACATTATACATATCCGTCCTACCATCGGTGCGCGAAAAAAGTAACATGCCTGTTTTGGGAAAAGGAGTAGAAGTACAGATATTTCTGTTAAAAATGTACTGAGTAAGTAAAAAGTACTTATAGAAGTACAAATTCATTAAAAAACTACTCAAGTTCAGTACTTAAGTGTTTGTACTTAAGCACTAGTGTTACCGAGGTCCATGCTCGACTCCAGCGGCTTTTGTGAGAGTTTGGTCGGAGCGGTAAACACCACTCGGGTGTACCAACGTTAATGATCCTTCCATCGGAACTTTACATCGTAAACGCCTCTTCTTTATTACGTTTACCTATTAGGTGACAAATGTTTACCTGGATCTGATTAAACTGTTAAAGATTATTTGTGCATGACAAATAATCTTTAACAGTTTAATCAGATCCAAAATACTTCGACCATGTAAACACAGATTAGTCCTGGGTTCGAATCCCAACCCGGACAGGTCCTCTCTGTGTGGAGTTTACATGTTCTCCCCATGTCTGCGTGGGTTTCCTCTGGGCACTCCGGTTTCCCCCACCCGAAAAAACATGTTCTAGTTAACCTGCTCCAGTCAGTGCCCCTGGCCAAGGCACTGGCTCAGAATCTGGAGATGGCCCCTCTGGCACCGCACACATGGCTGCCCACCGCTCCTCAAAGATGGGTTAAATGCGAAGGAAGAATTTCACTGTACATGTGTGTATTTGATCCGACTCAATCTAATGAATTTTAAAATAATATCCCCGTGCAAACAAGCCTACTGTCAAATACTGACATTGAGTCAACGTTGAGCATTGGCCCGGTCATTCTCTGGGTGACAGCGGCACCAAGCTCTCGTTTAGGTTTCTCCGTTGTATTCAAATCAAACTTGCATGCTCAGTCATGGGACAAATTCCAACACAAGGTCCGGTGGAAACAATAGACCACTGAACACTGTCCTTGTCTGAGCGTCTAGAGAGACAGAGCTGTCTGTCCAAATTAAAGGTTAACGGTACTTTATCTAATCACACAGACATGTACAGTGAAATTCTTCCTCCACTTTTAACCCAATATTTAAATGGTGCTTCCAAAGATACAACAGCGCCATCTGCTGTTAGTTTTTCTGCGTTTTCATGGATACATTTTCTGATTATTTTTGACACCCATTCACTCACATGACGGTAATATGATTACAAAATAGTAACTGTAGTCCCACTCCCTTACAATTACATTTGAACATGTGCTATTGAGATAGTAAAGGTTTTACCACCGACGCCGTCTTGTGCTATCAGTCAGTGGTATTGACTGGGTTAGCGTTAGATTGGATCATTTTGCCGTGTTACTTGCCGTGATGCAAAGTGTGAATCCCAAAAACGATCTGCCTATTTTGATAGGGTCCCCCCAAAATCCTAGCCCTTATCCCTAACCTCACCCCTAATCTCCTACCACATCCCCCTAACCTAAGCCTAACCTTAACCCTAACCTCCTACCAGAAATGGCAAAAGGACCGGGATTTCTTACTTGAGTAAGAGGAAAATAAACGTATTAAAAACAACTCGAGTAAGACTAGACTAATTACTGATCCAAATATCTACGCAAGTAAAGTAAAAAGTATGAGCTGAGAAATTTACTCAAGAGTAATTTTTGAAAGTAAAAAGTACATGCTCTAAAATGTACTCAAAAGTATTTTTGAAATTATAAAGTACAAAACCTAAATTTACCTTAACACTTTACAGGTGATATTTTTTTCGAGGGGCACACCCAGAGACTAAATGAAAACAGCATATTAACTGCTACTGTACTCAGTGCAGTAGTCCTACAATGTTGTTGTGGAATAAAAAAGTAACAAGCCCGTTTTAGGAAACATAAGGAGTAGAAGTACTTATATTTTTGTTAAAAATTTACTGAGTAGAAGTAAAACAGAAGATTAAGGTACTTCTAAAAGTACAGATACTTACTTTACAAACTTTACATCGCAGCAAATAATATGCCAAAATAATCTACTTCCGCTAGCAAGGGTCAAGAGTAAATGTGGGGTTTGTTGATACCTCTAGCGTGCTTGGACTGCATAGTGCATACCTCTAGTTTACACCTGATATTGTGGCCGCCCAGGTACCCGCGTATCAACAAGGAGTCTTTGCTGCCGGTGGCCACAGAGCTTGGCGTGACCATGCAGAGTGCGGAGGTGTGGTACCCCCCGGGCCACGGGGACATCTACGCCAGCTTCTACAACTCTGGTCTGCTGGAGCAGCTGATCGCTCAGGGCAAGGAGTACATCTTCGTGTCCAACATCGACAACCTGGGAGCCACCGTGGACCTCCACATCCTCAACCACCTGGTCGGCCAGCCCAGCGGGAGGCGTTGCGAGTTCGTCATGGAGGTCACCGACAAGACCCGCGCCGACGTGAAGGTGAGGAACCCACGGAGGTGGTTTATGTTAAGATCTCCCTCCAAAAAAGCGACAAGCTTCCGATTAGAGCCAGAGAGAGATCAAGAAACCGAGGCCTCACAGAAGTCTGGAGATGCAAAGGCCCGCTCTCTTGACCCGCGCCGACGTTAAGGTGAGGAACCCATGGACAGAGATGGCAGGGAACGAAGTACAAATACTCAAGTACTGTTCTTAAGTAGAATTCTCAAGTATCTGTACTTCTAAGAGTACTTTTTTCTGTGAGTGACTTTATACTTCTACTCAGTAGATTTTTAAGAAAAATATCAGTACTTCCACTCCTTACTTTTCCCAAACAGGATCAGCAACAAGCTGTTTTCATTTAGTCTCTGGGTGTGCCCCTCAAAAAATATATTGCCTGTAAAGTGTTAAGGCAAATGTTTTTGTCCTTTGTACTTTATAATTTCAAAAATTCTTTTGAGTACATTTCTCAACCTGTACTTTTTACTTTACTCGAGTAGATATTTGGATCAGTACTTTGTAGTCGTACTCGAGTTGTTTTTTTTGTTTTTTTTACAAATTTTTTTTACTCTTACTCAAGTAAGAAATCCCAGTACTTTTGCCATCTCTGCCCATGGATGTGGTTTATGTAAATATTTCCCCTGGTGTATCCACTAAAAGCGACAAGCTTCCAACTAGAACCAGAGAGAGATCAAGAAACCAAGACCTCACAGAGGTCTGTCTTCCTCTCTTCCTTCCACCTGGCACTGTGCGTCGGGATCTCGTGACGTCTCGTACGAGAACATGCAACGTGGCGAATAACACCCGATTGTGATGTTAGCTGCTCTGACTGGTGTGTGCGTGTGTCCCTCACACAGGGCGGCACGCTGATCGAGTACGAAGGGAAGCTGCGTCTGCTGGAGATCGCTCAGGTGCCCAAGGCTCACGTTGACGAGTTCAAGTCGGTGTCGAAGTTCAAGATCTTCAACACCAACAACCTGTGGATCAGCCTGCCGGCCATCAAGAGGCTGCAGGAGAACAACTCCATGGACATGGAGATCATCGTCAACCCCAAGGTAGGGCTTCTGTGGCCTGGCATGCCAGATCCAACCAATCATCCAAGATGGAAGGAAGTATGAACACTTAAGTACTGTACTTGAGTACTTTTTTCATGTAGCGTTGTGCTCAGACATGGCCAACTAGGGCTTTTTGGGGGACATACGTAGCGGACGCCTTCCACCCTGTGCACCACCTTTTCTCCCACCCTTCCCTCGGGAAGGCACTACAGAGCACTGCACACTAACCTCTAGACCAGTGGTTCTCAAACTTTACATACCAACTACCACCTAGAAACTATTCAGCGGTCCAAGTACACCATGTCTACCGAGAGAAAAAAAGGAAAAGATTTTTATACAGTTTTATTTTTTTTTAATCGGCTCACAAACTGCAATCGTCTGCTGAGATGCATTAAACAGCCAGCCCGCTGATGCAGCAGTGATCTCATCCACTGTACATACTGCCATATATTATATGGCAGTATGTACAGTGGATGAGAGTCACTGCTGCAACAGCGGGCTGACTGACAAGTTGTCAAGTAGGGCTACCCCCTGCGTTCAGTAGCATCACTGCAAAGGAAGAAACTGTTTCTCAGTATAGAGCAGTGGTTCGCAAACTGTGGTACGCGTACTACCAGTGGTACGCTGAGCACACACTGGTGGTATGCGGGATTACGTCATAAAGACAAAGATATTGACAAGTTGTCGGAGGCGGGACGCAAACCCGGGTTCCCCGCGCAGCAGACCGTAGCGAAGTCACTGCAGCAATGGTTATATATGGCATATATAACCATTGCTGCAGTGACTTCGCTTGTAGCGTTACGATACACACAAATTCACCCCGATACGATTCGATTCATTTTTGCCTGACAGGCTAGACAATCTTTCAAATTTGAAATAAATCAATGACAGATGTAATACCATTATACATTTGATTTTAGAAACGGCAAATAAAAATCTTGTATCAAAAAGTATTTATCCGTTATATATAGAATTTTAGAAAGTATAAAATTATAACATATGAACGCGTAGCCCTATTTTCACCATTAAAACAAGTTTTGGGGACCTAGAAACCTGTTATTTCTCCACTGTCTCACTCTCCTGGCTGTGCTCCGCCATGACTGACACACACGCCATGTTTGTGTGTGTGTGTGTGTGTGTGTAAAGGAAGCGAGGTAGGAGGTGCCAAATAGGTTTAGCACCGCCCGCAGCACAAGAGGGGATTTACGTCCAGGAGCAAATGAATAAAAATAGACCAGAAAAAAGTTGATACTCTTGTGGCCGCATCGTATTGTATCGTCAGCTGTCATATCGATATATCGATACAAAATTGATATTTTTTTACACTAGGGCAGCAACTAACGATTATTTTCATAATCGATTAATCGGCCAATTTTCCTGCCGATTAATCGATTAATCGGATACATTTTTCTCATTAATCGGATCGATTATCTCATTGAAAAATAGAAAATAAATATATAAATTATATATATACATATAATTACACATATATGTGTATACATATACTATGTGTGTGTGTGTATTCATTTGCTTACATATTTGGCTTAACATATTGCAGGGAAGTAAAAAAAAAGTTGACAAAATATTCTGTTGAGAACCAGCAAATACTGCCGCCATTTATATTATAAAACAACTTCAAGTAGTTTTTGTGCAATATTTATGGAGATGGAGTTTACCATCCACTTTGAGCTGCATTCCTGGTTAGTTTAATTTCCTCCGCTTCGACGCCCAGCCTGGAACGAACCTCCAGCGGCGGGCGCCACGACCGGACGCGCTCCGCGGGCCAAGCTTTCGGAGAACGTCCGCGAGGACGCTCGATCCGCAGGCGAGACCGCGGGCCGCAGAGACAAGCACAAGTTCACTTGTAGACGGCGAGCGAGAGAAGGGGAAGGAGGGTGGAGTCTTCGGGTGGTGGGTTGAACCACTTCATCACTGTCTGAAGGGGTGGAAGAGCGGGCTTGTGGGAGAATCCAACTCTAATCGGTACGCGGACACCTAGCGATTAATCGCAACCGACTAATCGGCAACGAATTTGGTAATCGATTATCATCGATTAATCGATTAATCAGTAGACAGTAGTAGTTAATTTAGTAGATATTAATCTGTGAAGTTCCGCGTCTGTGTGAAATGTGCAGACGCTGGACGGCGGAGTGAATGTCATTCAGCTGGAGACGGCGGTGGGCGCGGCCATCCACAGCTTCGACCACGCCATCGGCATCAACGTGCCACGCAGCCGCTTCCTGCCCGTCAAGACCACCTCCGACCTGCTCCTGGTCATGTCCAACCTGTACGACATGGAGGCCGGCTCGCTGACCATGAGCAGCAAGAGAGAGTTCCCCACCACGCCGCACGTCAAGCTGGGAAGCTCCTTCACCCAGGTCTGTCCAAGGAATTTCTATATGTGAATGTCGGGAGTAGGTCTTTGGGGTTCTGGGAAGGGGTTAAGATATAGGTTAGGTTCAGGGTTGGGGTTAATCCGTAATGTTGTGGTGACTAAACGACCCCTATCCGTGTCGCATGACTAGCATTGCTCCACGCAGTCCCTGTTTTCAATTTGCTCAGTTCCTTGTCACCAACCTTCTGGAGTCGCACACGCAAGTACAAAGAGTTAAATCCTGCTTGTGTCAGCTCGCCGTCAGATCATGTATAACGTGATGACAAACCGTGTGTGCATCTATAACACCACTATCCATCATGGTATTTCTCGTCACGGATGCTCACGGAGCCACTCCAGTTTATAAATATTGAAATGGTCTAGAAGCGGGTCTATTCCTTCTTCGCTGTTCACTGACAGATCGATGGAATCCTTAACATAATCATCATATGAAATCTGTGTTTGTTTTCCATGATGATCCATAAGGGATTTGTAGAAAATAAATAACTGTCATAAAATTCTCCGTGCCATAGTCTACTCTTCATGCCATCCATCTTCCGCTTCCGGTGCAAAGTTTCCCAGGACACGCCTACCACATAGCTCTGACCTGGAGGCGGGCGCGTGTCCTACGCCGCCATCTTGGATAGGACAGGGCCGGCTTTCAAATGTGACTTCCAGCGTCGTGGAATAGAGCGGCACCGTATAGCGCCACAGAGCGGACAAAAACGATAGTGCATCCGCATTTATTATGTTGTTTTTTTATTTTTTTCAGAAATCAGCATTTTAAGTGATACCCACCCATGTTCTGGAGACATATTACTTAAATTATTAAAGAATGGAAACGGGGAGAAACTTGAATTGTTTTCTGATGATAAAGGAAAGTTTGAAGTTTCCTTTGGTATGTGTGTATTTGACTAGGACACCGAATTTAATTTTCAATGGGTGTGGCAAATTTGAAAAGGGTTGGCACTGAAGGAGTCAAGTCTCGTTTTCTCAAAAAAAAACCCAACCCAAAACAACCAATAGTCCACTTTATAGTCCAGTGCGCCTTTTATATATGGATTAATTCAATTTTTCAAATACAAACACTGACTGGTTGGTACCGGGCCAAAGCAAGGTTTTGCAATTTTTAAATTCTGGTATCTTGAGTCCACTTTCTGTTTCTCTCTCTCTCATTCCTGAAATGAAATGAAAAACAGGCAATTTATTGACATTGTGCATTGTGCAACTTATAGTGCAGAAGATATGGTAATTTTGAGCATCATTCTTGGAACGATCTGTGTCCAGGTCCAGGAGTATCTGACACGCTTCGAGAGCATCCCAGACATGTTGGAGCTGGATCATCTCACAGTGTCTGGAGACGTGACCTTCGGGAAGCAGGTCGCAGTCAAGGTCAGCTCAATGACATGTAGATTACATCACATTACAGTAATCAGACTACATCACATTACAGTAATCAGACTACATCACATTACAGTAATCAGAATACATCACATTACAGTAATCAGAATACATCACATTACAGTAATCAGACTACATCACATTACAGTAATCGGACTACATCACATTACAGTGATGAGATTACAAAGTCCCATACAACTTGTTTCAGATTTTTTTTTAGTTTTTAAAGTTTTTCTCATTCTTTTTTTGAGAGACAGGATTAAATCGGAAGCCAGGATGTTGTGCGAACCCACGGCACTGTGGTCTGGGGGACGCGCTCTCTACCCGCTCGGCCACCGCACGCCCCCGCTTTATTTTACTTTTAAGAATACTTTTGAGAACATTTCACTTACTTTTTATGTTGACTTGAGTAAGATTACAAAGTACTGACACTACGCGAATGCAAATTTATGTTGGTCTGATTTTGATGAAAAACATATCCACTCTGATTCCCGTTTTACTTTACGATTGGTGGTTTGATTTTCTTCTCTCCGCAGGGAACGGTGATCATCATTGCCAACCACGGAGACCGCATC
>OMKY01098249.1:0-16997 GCA_900302395.1 Bregmaceros cantori | reverse complement strand
CAACTTCTGGTGTAATACGCCGTGAACAGCCCTATATATATATATATATATATATATATATATATATATATATATATATATATATATATATATATATATATATATATATATATATATATATATATATATATATATATATATATATATATATTTATTTATTTATTTATTTTTATTTTTTTGCAAAAATAGGGAAGCGAAAATGCGTCTTTTGCAGTCAGCGGTACTATTGAGAAACATGTGAAAGTGCGCCTTTAGCACTGAATGACTTAAATGGCATTTGCGCCTCAGCTAGTTGGCTAGTTGGGGTCGCGGGGGGGGAGACATTGCATAAAAGCCTGAGAGGGTATGCAAACCCGCGGCACCCCCTTCGACCGAGTTTTGATTTGAAAATCAATATCAGTGTGCTTGTGACGCAGTCGGTAAGACACCAGCACACGTATGGTCCCTGGGACTTCTCGGGCAGCGCTGCACGTTATCCTCCCCTCGCCGACCTTTCTGCAATGTCTTCACAATCTCTCCCGTAGGCTGCGAGTGACGCAAACTGGACGGAATACCACTCGAGCAGGTACGAAAACTCCTGATCCATGGTGCCGGCATCGTGGAGACGCAAATTTAAGCAGATAGACCCGAACACTCGGCTCCCTATGAGTACAGTGGAACCAGGGCTGAACAGCCTGCCTCAGCCAGCTCCGTTCTTGTCAAAGTTCTCTCTCACTTCCTCATCACCAGGTTCCTCTTCCGTCACTGTCTTGAGTCTTCTCACTGTCACTGTCATCATCTGTTCCAATTTACACACTTCAGCACTTCATACACTTCATTCAAGTACACAGTGCTGTTCCAATTCAAAAGTGGGAAAAGGGGGGCCCGTAGTGTAGCAGTTTAAGACGCTGCGCCGAGCGGTAGCCCCACATATTTCATATACTGTGGCGTTTCTACATTTCTTGCACATAATTCACACACGATATTGACGTTCCGCCGACACTTCCAGAGACTGTTCGCACAGAACCATATTACAGTACCACATTTGGTTATGAAGTCAGGAGTTGATGCGACTTTGGTGGTGGAACGGTTCCGAGAACGAAAACGTTAACCATAGGCCTGCCTGAACCGCTCGGAACGGAACATTTTAAAAATAATTTAATTTTCAAGCCCTGCGCCTGTCTTCTCTCAACTGTCTTCTTTCTCAAGGTCTTGCCCCCTTTTTTCCTTGTATCAGTGCGTTGTCCTGTCCACCATTATGCTGTTGGCATGTCATCTTGTCTTTGGTCCATGTCCTGTCTTCTTTCAGGTCCTCATTCTGGAGCCCAGTAAGGTTCTCCAGCCGGCAGTGGTCAGTGTCAGTGAGGACGATGAGAGTCGAACCATACAATTACTGCACGTCAACCCAGTGGAGGTAAGCACCAAACATAAGTGAGTTTGTCTTCAGAACTGACCCAACATTGTTTCGTTTCCCAAACATCACAAATCATCTTACCCTTTCTCCAATGATCAGACGGGATGTATTGCGCGGAGGTTCTCTTTAATCCAGCTTCTTCAGCAGTGTTCAGCCAAGACGGGTGGATCACAGACATCGACTAGCTCGCACCCACAAGCCCGTACCCGGGCGGGCACAGGAGTTTCACTCAACCGTTGGCTTCCTCGTCTGTCCACAAGATGGAGCCCCAAATGCGTGGGGTTTGAAAGTTGGATGAATGCACAACCGGAAATAGTCTCCCAGACATTGGATATGTTAAAACATATGGGGAACAAAAAAAAACATTTTTAACCGGTTTTGTGGATTTCATAATGTTCCGTTTCTGTTCCGGAACAGTTGACAAATTATTTTTTCGTTTCCGCTCCTCGTAAAATTCTGTTCGTTTTCGTTTTCTGTTTTCGTTCCTTAAACCGGTTTCGGAGCCCTGGTACAAAGTACCCTCTGATTTTGAGCTGAATGAATGATAAGATCCCACTGGGATCATTAAAGTATTCTGATGCTGATTGAATGGACCACAGAAACCACCATTAATCTTTTTTTTTTTTTTTTTCTCAGCAGAAAGGTCTTCATCGCTGGACATTTCCTGCCTCTGCCATTCGTGTTGTCAGGTACTTTTTACTGCATGGAGATGAATGTCGCATCACATTTAAACACTGTGATATTTATTAGATGTTAACTAGTATCAGGCTAGCAACCATGGAAAGTGTTCTTATTGTGTCAAACGAGGTGAGAGTAGTTATGGTCAAAAGACTACAAACTATTTCAGTTTCAGTTTGGGGTGGCTGTAGCTCGGTTGGTAGTGCGGCCGCTTCAATGACTGGAGGCTTGAAAACCAAAAGGTTGGTGGTTCGAATCCCTCCTCTGACAGTCTACATGCCAACGTGTCCTTGGACAAGACTGAACCAGAAAATTGCTCCCAATGGGTCGTGGCGAGCGCCTTGTATGGCAGCAGCCGCCATTGGCGTGTGAGGTCACCACTATGTGGTATAAAAGTGCTATATAAATGGAAATCTTTCTTTCTTTCACCTGTGCCAGGGCTACGCCGCGAAGCAGGATATGTTTTTGGCAGCGTTGGTTTGTCTGTCCCCATGATAACTAAAAAAGTTGTGCGCGGAGCTGGATGAAATTTTGCATATTTGTTTGAACTAACACACGGAAGAATCGATTACATTTTGGTGCATTTCTGTAGCTTAGTACAATAATCATACTTGATCACCTACTTACAGATAGATCGCTGAGCACTTACTGCGGTCATGTGACCAGAGGGCTGCTGGGAAATGTAGTTGACATGTTCACCATTGGGAATACAGTCTATGGGTCAATCGCAATCGCGCTACTCGAACACTTGCATTGAGAATGGGTTGCCACACATACTAAAATGAAAGTTACGAATTTAACTATTCTATGTTATAATTCTATCAATCCCGAATGACCGCCAGGGGGGCGGTGCCAAAAGCACTGCATATCCCTCCACGCATGCGCATTTCGAGTGTTTATTCCAAAAATGTCACCTGTGCCTCGGTAGAAGTGTATATCACCGGAACTCACCCAGGACTCTGTTCTTGCAGAATCTTCTCACAAAAAAAGGCGAGGATTCTGAGTGACCAGAATGATTTAGACGGCACCGACTTCATTTTCCGAAATCTCGGCCTTTCTCTCACCATAGACGGGTTTACGTGCGAAACACTGGTGGCAGTCATTTTGTCCCGCCGTTCTTAAGGTCACTTCCGGTGCCTCATTGTTGCATCTGCCAACTCTGGTACTGGACCGAGGTCCGAGCACACAAAACACACAAAACGCACGCCAGTTCAAAATCCGACCACAAGATGTCAGTCTGTGACCAGTTACACAACACCCCACTCGCTCCGTTCATAATTTTGCATAAATATTGATGAAAAACAGTCAACATCCTACTTGAAGTTACTCACCGAGTGGTCACATGGTCTTCTGGACCAATAGGCTGGCTGCTTCTACTAGTTATTCCAAAAGGAATGGAAGACAATGGAACGAGTTGCACTGATTATTAAATCATGTGTTTGTAGGTCACAGAAGCACACGAGAGCATTTGGGTGAGGAATAGCACACCACAAGCTACCCCCATCCTTTTAAAATAACAGGTAGGTGTGTGCTCCCACCGAATAGACATGTTGTAAAATAGTCCAAAACACGTCTAAACAAATGACACCAGACGTGACGTTCAGAGACCGGAAGTACTTGTCTATAGAAGAGTTCGGGGGATACTTCCAGTGTCTGAACGTCACTTCCGGTGTCATTTACTTCCCATGTATTTGGCTATTTTTCAACATGTCTATTCGGTGGCAACACACACCTACAGGGTTATTTAAAAATTGTGGATGTGTGGGGTGTCACTAAAAGACAGAAAGACCAGTGCAGAGCTGAGGCAGAGGATGGGAGTGGAGGCTATAGGGGAGGTGGTGAGGAGGGGCAGACTGCGCTGGTACGGACATGTAATAAGGAAAGAGGAGAACGGTTGGGTGAAGAAGGTGTTGTGGCCAGTGGCCGGCCTAAGAAGACCTGGCAGATGACTGTGCTGGAGGACATGAAGGCACTTGGCATCGACCATGAGGCGGTGCCTGGAAAGAGGACCCTAAACCGTTTAATAATCAGTTCAACCCGTTCCTTTGTCTCATTTCTTTTGGAAGTACTAGTAGAAGCAGCCAGCCTATTGGTCCAGAAGAACAGTAGGATTTTGACTGTATTTCATCAATATTTATACAAAAAGGTTAACTGAGCAAGGAGAGTGATGTGTAACTGGTCACATAGCGACATCTAGTGGTCGGATTTTTAATTGGTGTGCGTTTTGTCTGTTTTTGTGTCCACGTACCGCGGCTTTCTACCAGACTTTATATACATACATATAGGCACCGGAAGTGACCTGCAGAAGCGCGGGACAAAATGACTCCCCCCAGTGTTTCCACACATGAACTCGTCTATAGAGGGAGTAGGGGGAGTGCCAGCCACTGTGTTCTTTCTTGAGTTCCAAAGAATTAATTTCCATTTGCTTTGTTTTGTGATTTTTTTTTTTTTTTTTTTACATCCACACACAAACACAACTTCCTTTCACATCAACACCCTCCGCTGGCACAATGGCTTCCTGTGGGTATTATCTGTGGTCGCGGTTACTTCAGATCCAACAACGCATTGTCAGCTTAAAACACCAACACACTCAGTTTGTCGGTAAACACCAGTGGACCAGGGCTGTGTTTAGATCTGACAGCTACAGACACTATCCCATTAGACACGCTGCAGTATGCAGCCGGCGCCGACTGCTAAAGGCACATCCGAGAAACTCGATGCTAGCATCAATAAACCCCAGATATATTGAAAAGCCATGCCTCTGTAGGAATTGTGACATCACGGAACAACAAATTACAGTGGATTAATCTTAAAAATTAAGACGAATCTTAAAATATTAAGTTAATAAAAATATTAAGTTAGTTAGTTAATTAAGTGACTCTGACATAAAGCCATTCAAATTAAGTTAAGGATGGGGTCTGCGTTGGCTGAGTGGTTATGGACACCGCACCTACCGCGACCCCATTCATGTTAGTGGCGCTGTGTCTACCGCAGCGTCCGCAGTGTCGCGAGTTTGACTCCGCTCGTCGACTTGTCTGCAATGTCTACCCCCAGTTTCCGACTAATCCTATCCAATAAAGATGGAAAAACGTCGCTGACGCCGGAAAAATAACTTAAAAAAAAAAAAAAAAAGTTAGTTAGTTAAGTGACTTACTCTGACACAAACCCATTAAAATTCAGTTAAGGAGTAGTATTTTGGCCTTTTTCTTAAGATTTAAAAAAATAAATTGTTTATTTAATATTTCATATTTCCAAAAATGTGTAATTCCTAATGACAATGATTCCTTGGTAATTAATTCGTTAGTTGTGGACTAATAGTTGCCGCGCTACTACAAACTGACGGTTGGACAATAGAGTTCACGCGCTAAATACAGAAGGCTGACATTTTGTCCCACCGTCTGAAACGCACACTCCCAGTGTCTGTTTAGCTGCCTGTGTAAAGTCATCGTAGTGGACCGAAATGGCTGAATTTGTCACATAAAACGCACACGGGATCAAAAAACGGTCACTACAGCTCGCTCTGTGAACAATTACACATTATCCACCCCTCTACGTTTACCGTTTTACATGAATAGTGATGAAATGCAATCAAAATCCAAAGTTACTCTCCGATGTCACTTACTCTTCTGGACCAATGGGATGGCTGCTTCCGCTAGTAACTCCGACAAAAATGAGTAAATGGAACGGGTTGGGCAGATTATTTAATCATGCGTTTCTGGGGCACAGAGACACACTAGAACATTTGGGTGTAGAATATCACACCACAAGTTAGCAGAGATGGCAAGTAACAAAGTACAAATACTTAAGTACTGTACTTAAGTAGAATTTTTAAGTATCTGTACTTTTAAAAGTACTTTTTTCTCTGAGTACTTTTTACTTGTACTCATTAGATTAAAACAAAAGTATCAGTACTTCTACTCCTTACTTTTCCCAAAACAGGCTAGTTACTTTTTTTCCACAACAACATGGTAGAACTATGTATAGTGTGAATGAGTCAGTAGGGAGCGGTACGCCGTAATGCACTGAGTACAGTAGCAGTTGATACGTTGTTTTCATTTAGTCTCTGGGTGTGCGACTCAAAAAATATATATCGCCTGTAAAGTGTTAAGGCAAATTTAGGTTTTGTACTTTATACTTTCAAAAATACTTTTGAGTACATTTTAGAGCATGTACTTTTTACTTTCCAAAATACTTTTTGAGTACATTTCTCTGCCTGTACTTTTTAATTTAGTTGAGTAGATATTTGGATCAGTACTTTGTAGTCTTACTCAAGTTGTTTTTCCATGTATTTTATTCTTAATCAAGTATTAAATCTCTGTAATTTTGCCATCTTTGCTAGTAACCACCATTCTTTTTTTTTTTAATAAGGCGGTAGGTGTGTACTCCCACTGAATAGACGTGTTGGAAAAATAGTCGGAAGACACTGCGAAATAAACGTAACCGGAACTACCCGCCGGACTCATCTATTGTGTGTACTTTGCATCATTGTTACATCATTGTTACATCATTGTTACATCATTGTTACATTGTTGTGCTATTCCCGTCCTCTAAGTGTGTCGAAGAACGATGAAAGGAGTTGCTTCCTGTTCGTCCACCACAACTCTGACGACTTCCAGCTGTGCTTCCCCACCCCGCTGCACTGCAAAGGGTGAGTGGACCGGTGGGCTGGGATGGGAAGTAACGCGTTACAGCCAGGGTTGGGAGGGGATACTTTTGAATTACTTTTGAGAAATGTTTCATTTCTATAAAATCATTTGCCATACACTGCGGGTGTTTACCTCATAACATAGCCTGAAACCACCCTGAATGTCATAAATGAAAAACATTTGGAACACATGAAGTTATTAGTCAGAATTATTTGATTGAAGAGTTTTAAAGTAATCCAAAAGTCCAACAAAATCCTTTGTTGGATTACATTTGGATTACTCAAAATAATCTTAATGAAATCATGCAGCAAATAATTTAATGAAATTTTGATTGTTCTGAATTAATTCAGGATGAATTCTACTCATGTTATGAGTTGAAAACCTCCAAGGTATAGTAAATAATTTAGTAGAAATAAAACAACACTCAAAAGTAATCCCTCCCAACCCTGATTACAGCCATTACGTAATCAGAATACAGAAATAAAGTAACTGTAGTCATTTACAACTACATTTCTGACCGTCCTGAATTATTAATAATAATGATGTTGATGATAATTAAAAAAAAACTTTGATAATGCACCTTTGAGGTGCATAACTATTGACCTGCATTTGTACTGTCTCCTGGACGCCCACCAATGCATGGCAGATGAGATGAGATGATTCTTGTCCCGAAGGAAATTTGTCTTGGACTAAGTGCACATCATCAACAAACAAGACAGACATAGACTTACCAATGACCAGAACAATATTGCACAACCGCAAAAAATGAAACGCAACTCTGTACAGCTAAAATAAAATAGGAAAATACAGTAAAGAGAAAAAGAGAAAAACACAGGGTAATATCCTACAAAGCCACCAATAAAAGATATGTGGATAGAATAAAGTGCAAGATGTTAAAAGATAAAATTCAGATAGTGGCAGTGCAAGCAAAGACATGTTAAGAGTCTATTACTCCTGCAGCGCCAGGATCTAAAACGTCTGCCAGAGGCGAGCAATTCGTATTCACTATAAAGGATGCGAGACGGATCGGTCAGCACTCTCATTGCCAGGCTCAGTACAGCTGTCTCATAGATAGTAGACAACATTTGGGCAGGGGGCAGGGGGCAACATTTCATTGCATTCACACCACAGACTGAATATATCTGTTAGTGATTTCTCCGTCCTTGCTGGCCTCTTTCCTCCTGTAGGTTCTGTGAACTGGTCAACTCTCTTCTGCAGTCCACCCTCGCTGCAGGTCCTGACCCCGGGCACCTTGGTGGTGAGGTCCTGGAGGTAAAACGTTGTGCCAACAGTAGAGCTGCAACTGATGTAATCAATTAATTGATGATAAATGAATATTGAAATAATTGTTAACTAATTTGGTTATCGATTAATCAGCAGTGATTAATTGTTTACTTGTTTGGCCTATTTGTTTTGATTGGTTAACAGAACTCCTTTAATGGAGGACTGGAAAGAAGAAAGAAGAAAGAGGAGATTGAGATTTTCGATCAACCTCAATCTCGGCCTAGTTGAAGAAATAACTACTGGTTTTGATTATTTGTTGTTGATGTTAATTTGTTTTGATTGATAACAGAACTCCTTTAACAGAGGACCAGGATCCTCGCAAACAAACTTGTGTGAAACAAATGAGTGCCTTATCATCCGGTCTCTGTGTGTGTCAGTATGTGTACGAGACGAACGAGGAAGGGGAGAAGGTGGTTCTAGGAAAGGGCACGTACGGCGTGGTCTACGCTGGACGAGACCTCAGCAACCAAGTGCGCATCGCCATCAAGGAGATCCCAGAGAAAGACAGCACGTAAGTTAAATTACATGATATTACTGCCTATTTGGATAAACTCCATTAGACGGATATGATTATATGAATATGATTCGATGTATACATATATGTGTTTTCTTTATTATTATTTTTTCGGCGCAAGCGCCATTTTCCCTTTTCATTAGGGACGAGCAGAGATGTACACGAGTCCTGAACTCACAAGTCTGAGTCGAGTCTGAGTCTTAAGGGGTTGAGTCCGAGACAAGTCCGAGTCTTTAGGGGTCGAGTCCCAGTCGAGTCTGGAGTCATTTTTAAAGATGTAGCTCTAAAAGCTTGGAATTGAATGCAGAACTATATTTGACTACATGCATATATCGCACACAGAATGGTTAGTTCAAAGTTAGCTAATGTGATACAGGTTTATATAGAAATGTAATGATTATGATTATTATCTTTTCGTCTCGTGGATTGCGGTAACTTAGAGTTCCATTTGGGGAAACAAAAGAAATGTAACTTGCGCGAGACGCTATGATGCTTCACAGCCTTTAACGCAGCGATTGCCAGGTGTATCGACTCTCGACATTGCTTGCGCACCATGCAGGAATGTAAACAATGCCACGTGTATCCATGCAACCGCCAGACTGGAGGAGGGCTCCTGCTCCAGGCAGATTTTTGGAAATGTGTGATGTCACGATCTCGTTCCCCATTGACAGTTCGTTTGAAAGGGGGATGAGAGAGCGGGGAAGAGTAGATGTGCAGTTTATAACTGTGAGGGGAAGCAATCTCAAGGCGCTGTGTGTGCTGTGATCTAAGCCACAACAACAAGACTGTATGTGGCTGCCGTGTAGCGGCGGCCCTCCCCGTTGCCCCACGGAGCCAGCCCCATGTTAAAATATATAGAGAACAGAAAAAATTTTAACCGGTTTTGTGGATTTCATAATGATCCGTTTCTGTTCCGGAACAGTTGAAGAAATATTTTTTCGTTTCCATTTCCGCTCCTTGTACAATTCCGGAAAATACTGTTGGTTTTCGGTTTTCGTTTTGGTTGCTTGAACCGGTTCGGAGCCCTGCGGTAAACTAGAGTTGTTTTCCCTCTCCTGTCTCCAGGTACTCCCAGCCGCTGCACGAGGAGATCGCCCTCCACAAGCGTCTGAAGCACCGGAACATCGTCCAGTACCTCGGGTCGGTCAGCCAGGGAGGATTCATCAAGATCTTCATGGAGGAGGTTCCTGGAGGTCGGCTTACACAGGCATAAACCACTAACTATCAGGGAGGGGTTACTTTGGGATTACTTTTGAGAAATGGTTTATTTATTTTTTTTAAGTTATTTTTTCCATATTTCCATCTTTATTGGATAGGATTAGTGGGAAACTGGGTTGAAGAGATCGGGGGTAGACATTGCAGACAAGTCGACGAGTGGAGTCCAACTCGCGACACTGCGGACGCTGTGGTAGACACAGCGCCACTAACATGAATGGGGTCGTGTTAGGTGCGGTGTCCATAACCACTCGGCCAACGTGGACCTCAAAATGTTTTATTTCTATTCAAATACTTTACTATACATTGCAGCCGTTCAGCTCATAATATAAGTAGAATTCATTAAATAAATAAAGAACAACCAAAATGTCATTAAATTGTTTGCTATATGATTAATAATGATTAGGATTATTTTGAGTAATCCAAAAGTAATCCAACATATGATTACTTTTGGATTACTGTAAAAAAGCTTTAATCAAATAATTTCAACCAATAACTTCATGTGTTCCAAATGTTTCAATTTATTAAATTCAGGGAGGTCATCTGCAGTGTATGGCGTATGGCAAATTATTTGATAGGAATGAAAAAGTTTTCTCAAAAGTAATCCAAAAGTAACCCGTCCCAACCCTGTGTGTGTGTGTGTGTGTGTATATGTGTGTATATATATATATATATATATATATATATATATATATATATATATATATATATATATATATATATATATATTATATATAATATGAGTTAGTGCATCTCTCTCTCTCTCTCCCTCCCTCCCAACATACAACTTAATCCAAATATCCCGGTACTTGTATAAGTATTTATTCTTCCATGCACCAGGCCTCTCCCTAAACGGCATCCCTAGAGTAGTAAAATATAACATTTGGAGCATGGCCAGCAAAGACCGGTTTGTCCCACCATGACTCGCGTGCTGGCGCTGCACTGGGTTGAACTCGGGCCCGGTCTCTGGCACTGATCCAGGATTGTCGTGTCGGGACGACGCACACAATCGTGTGCGTTGAGAAGCAGGGGAAACTTCCCATTCTTTACTCGGATCTGTGGAATGGGCGAATAAAATGCGGGAACAGCTGTGCACACAATCACGAATATGTGCGCGCATACACACACACACACACAAACTCAAACCTTGCGCACTGGCACTACGGAGATACATGCAGTCAGGCACACAAAGCTTTGCACGCATGCAATAGCATGCATGCGTACACATACTCTGATTCCCAAAAAATGCTCATTCAGACACACAATACACATGCACTCATAAATACGCATACACAAATGCAAACTTTTTTTTATATAACAAGTGTTTTGCATTTAATATATTTATAAATATAAAAAACCATATTTATTTGCTTTTATTTATCTGTTATTTACCTATTTATTCATATGTATTTAATCAATGATATTGAGGCTGTTCGTCCTTTTTGTTCTGCTCTCTGTTCTGTTCTTGTAAAGAACTTTGTGTTGCTATTTATGATAATCTGAGTTTACGTTGTGAAACGTGTATCTGCGAGCGTTAAACAGCTGGAGCTGTAGACTGTGCCGTGGTTTGTTCGACTATGTTGGGCTTTGCTGCCACCTTGTGGTCTGCAGCGGGAAGTGACTGTGATCGCTGCACAGAGTATAGGCTGTGTTCGAAATCGCTCCCTATCCCCTACTCCCTACCCCCCTTATAGTGCACTCACGAATATAGTGCACTCAACAGCAACGGCCGAGATTTCGGACACTAGAGATGGCGCCGTCAAAATTATTATAAAATATAATTATAAAAAATATTATTATACAATTCAACAATCATCAGTAAAAGTCAAAAGTACTTACATGTCTCGCAATGCATTATGGGTTATTTGGCTTGGTCTAGGGTACATCCAATACTCACTACTTTTTGCAGTGCATTGTGGGATACTTTGCACTAAATAGGGTACATGGAGAATTCGGACACCTCTACAAAATGGCCTGCGCCCCATATAGCGATTTCGGACACAGCCACTGTTTTTTTTTTTCTTTTTGCCTGACCCTCCCACCCCCATTAAACATCAATTCACCTAAAATGTGACCACTTTGCTGGGAATTAAAAGCTAAAGCAGTTGTTCCGCTGCGTCCTCCCCAGGCAGTCTGTCGTCTCTCCTACGCTCCAAATGGGGTCCGCTGAAGGACAACGAAGCCACAGTGGTCTTCTACACCAAACAGATCCTGCAGGGACTACGATATCTCCATGACAACCAGATAGTACACAGAGATATCAAGGTCCTCCCTCTCACGGTGTCTCCCTCGGCCTTTCCACTGGTCTCTTTTCTAGAGGTGCACGATCCGATCCTCAGAGCGGTGATTTTCCAAAGATCGGGACTCATGATTTTGTCCTGATCAGGATCGGTAAATGAGTTGGGGAGCCAAATAACTGTAACTATTTACTTTGACTATTATTGAAATTGACAATTGTGCCAAATAGTTTGGGTACTACCAACTTTTGCAGGATCAGAACTCTGTATCGGATGGCATCGGGGATTGGGACTCGTGATCGGTGCACCCCTACTCTTTTCGTCCCCTCTCTTATTTCCCTCCCAGACATGACATGTATTTATCTAATTATCTATCAGAATGTAACTTGATTGGTAGTCCAAAAATCCCAGATAACTTGTAGTGCAGTGGTTCTCAAACTTTTCATACAGATTACCAGGGCTCCGAAGCGGTTCAAGGAACGAAAACCGCAAACAAACAGAATTTTGCTGAATTTTATGAGGAGCGGAAACAGAAACGAAAAAATATTTCTTGAACTGATCTGGAACAGAAACTGAACATTATGAAATACACTAAATTTAACATTGCACAATATAAGGAACTTTAAGAATGAACAGATTTTTATTTCATCGCTCATTGTTATTCTGGTAAATACTTTCATTTAATTATTTATTTTTATATCTGCTCTGTTTTATATCTTTTTTGTTATTTTTTTATTACTTTGCCGGTGACTAGTTTTATTTTTCAAACTCTTAAATTTTCTGTCATTAGTACTCCAGTGTTTCCTCTTGCTGTATAGCCTCGGTACCAAATCCATTGCCTCTATGTGTGAGTGAGTGCGTCTGTGGATGTATGTGCATATGCTTGCTTATTGATAGGTTGGAGAGATTGTTCCTCGTGTTTTTGTTGTTGTAGGAGCCAAAAATACTTCGTTTTTTATATAAATATATTTTGATTAATTATTTGAATTTGGTCATATTTATATTCACAAATATAGGTGTTGGAATTTATTGTATGGCTGCTGCGGCGAACCTCGCCCCGTATTTAGGAAACAGGTGTGCCGCACCTGGGAGAGACAGTGGACACTGGGGCGAAAAATGCGAAGGGCTCGCATTTTAGGCTCGCAGCCATACGTTTTTTCAATCGCATTTAAAGCTCATTGAAACTCATTGATGCGCAATGGAAGCGCATTGAACCGTTCATTTTGATTTGATTTTAGTATTTTTAAGTAAATTGATCTAAACCGCATTCAGCAAAGTTCTTTATTCTAAGCTTTGATGCGCATTGACGTAAAGTGCCGAACATGGGTGGGCCCGAGCAACAAAAGGACTAATAGTTGTGTTGCTGTGAAGATCTTTGTATTGCTGTGCATGAACGGTGCTATATAAATAAGCGTTGATTTGATCACATGACCTTCCTCCTGTGTGTGTTTCCAGGGAGACAACGTACTGATCAACACATACAGTGGCATCCTCAAGATCTCAGACTTTGGGACGTCCAAGCGCTTGGCAGGCATCAACCCCTGCACGGAGACCTTCACAGGTACCACAGCCATGTTAACGCTTGTTACATCAAAACCTTTATTGTCGAGGTCCGCGTTGGCCGAGTGGTTATGGACACCGCACCTAACGCGACACCCATTCATGTTAGTGGCGCTGTGTCTACTGCAGGGTCCGTAGTGTCGCGAGTTCGACTCCGCTCGTCGACTTGTCTGCAATGTCTACCCCTGATCTCTTCAACCCAAAAAAAAACCTTTATTGTCAAATTAGGTCCTTCGTAAGCAGAATGTGTACAACATATTCATGTTTATCAATAATATTCCTTTAATATTTCATATTTTCATAAACAATTATTCAATATCACATTTGCATGGACCAATAGAGGGTAGTTTCAACAGAAAACGGCTGACAATAACACTGATTCAAGTGCGATTAATTTTATCATCGATAAGTCAAAGATTAGTGGATTAATCGCTGCAGCGATTAGATGTGATGGGTGGTGTGATGTGATGGGTGTGATGGGTGGTGTGATGAGATGTGGTGTGATCATCCCTATACGTGATGCTGGTGTGCAGGGACGCTGCAGTACATGGCTCCAGAGATCATCGACCAGGGACCGCGCGGGTACGGCAAGCCGGCCGACATCTGGTCCCTGGGGTGTACCATCATAGAAATGGCCACCGGGAAACCCCCCTTCCATGAACTGGGCAGTCCCCAGGCGGCCATGTTCAAGGTATACCATTCAGTAGGCCTATGTCTCTTTAGACGTCATGTTCAAGGTATACCATTCAGTAGGCCTATGTCTCTTTAGACGTCATGTTCAAGGTATACCATTCAGTAGGCCTATGTCTCTTTAGACGTCATGTTCAAGGTATACCATTCAGTAGGCCTATGTCTCTTTAGACGTCATGTTCAAGGTATACCATTCAGTAGGCCTATGTCTCTTTAGACGCCATGTTCAAGGTATACCATTCAGTAGGCCTATGTCTCTTTAGACGTCATGTTCAAGGTATACCATTCAGTAGGATTATCTCTTTGTAGACGTCATGTTCAAGGTATACCATTCAGTAGGCCTATGTCTCTTTAGACGTCATGTTCAAGGTATACCATTCAGTAGGCCTATGTCTCTTTAGACGTCATGTTGGTATACCATTCAGTAGGCCTATGTCTCTTTAGACGTCATGTTCAAGGTATACCATTCAGTAGGATTATCTCTTTGTAGACGTCATGTTCAAGGTATACCATTCAGTAGGCCTATGTCTCTTTAGACGTCATGTTGGTATACCATTCAGTAGGCCTATGTCTCTTTAGACGTCATGTTCAAGGTATACCATTCATGTCTCTTTAGACTTCATTGTTCGACTGCAGTCGAGACGGTGGTTTGTACAATCTCGCTTCAGCAGTTATAGTCCAGCATCGCCGTTTTAGGGTCATGTACATTAAAGTTTGTGTCTCTGGTTAGTGCGTCTACATATATTAGTTCCGTGGTGCGTTGATCTATCAAATTTGGCTTCCATAAGATGAGGAAATCGAGTGACAAAAACAATGACCCAATAGACGAGTTTGGGGGGTACTTCCGGTCTCTGAACGTCACTTCCGGAGTCATTTACTTGCCGTGTATTTGGCTATTTTTCAACATGTCTATTCGGTGGGAACACACACCTACAGGGTTATTTAAAAATTGGTGGTAACTTGCGGTGTGCTATTCCTCACCCAAATGTTATTGTGCGGATGATTTAATAATCAGTTCAACCTGTTCCATTGTCTCATTCCTTTTGGAAGTACTAGTAGAAGCAGCCAGCCTATTGGTCCAGAAGAACATGTGACCTTGTAACTTCAAGTAGGATTTTGACTGTATTTCATCAATATTTATACAAAAAGCTTAACGAAGCAAGGAGAGTGATGTGTAACTGGTCACAGACCGGCATATAGTGTTCAGATTTTGAACTGATGTGCGTTTTGTGTGTTTTTGTGTCCACGTACCGCGGCCTTCTACCACACTTTATACATACATACATTGGCACTGGAAGTGACCTGCAGAAGCACGGGACAAAATGACTCCCCCCAGTGTTTCACACTCGTCTATAGTTCAGGATATTTATAAGAATGCGAGAGTACGTTATTGATCACCTACTACGACAATGACATGGCACGGACCTCTCGCTCTCTCTCTCTCTCTCTCTCTCTCTCTCTCTCTCTCTCTGGAACATCCACTCAGCAGCAGACTGCACAGGGTATGACGATGTAAGCCTTGTGAAATGCGTAGATTCCAACAACTTTGAATTGCACAACTCTGTTCCACTTTTAAACTAAATCCAGACTTAAGATCGCCCAGCGTTATCAAATGCACAATTCAACATGTCCTCTTTTCATTGGCTGTGTCCGAAATTGCTCCCTATGCCCCATATAGTGCACTATATGGGGCGCACACCATTTTGTAGGGAGGTCCGAATTGTCCATGCACCCTAAATAGTGCACTGAAAGTATCCCACAATGCACCGCAAAAAGTAGTGAGCACCGAAATGACCCTAGACGAAGCAATATAACCCATAATGCATTGCGAGACGTTTTAAAAAATGACCTAAACTTTAAAAAAAATGGCACGGAATAGCGACCGACTGCAGCAAAACGTTATAAATGTAAGTACTTTTACTTTTTCTGATGATTGTTTTATAATTATAATTTAATAATAATTTTGATGGCGCTAACTCTAGTGTCCGAAATCTCGGCCGTTGCTGTTGAGTCCACTATTAGTGAGTGCACTATATGGAGGGTTGGGAGTAGGGGATAGGGAGCGACACAGCCATTGTTTACATCCACTGCTGCCAAACTCACGCAGAGCCCGCGCTAACGGGGGCCATTTTGTTCTTTAACAACTGTCATCAACTATTGTGCACTATGGTAAATATTCCAGCTGAATATTTCTTAAACCCTCCCCAATGCGACGTGCCCCGTCTGTCCTCCAGGTGGGGATGTTTAAGATCCACCCCCGGGTCCCAGAGTGCATGTCTGTGCAGGCCAAGGCTTTCATCATGGGCTGCTTCGAGCCCAACCCGGACCGACGGTCCACCGCCGCCCAGCTGCTCAAGGACCCGTTCCTCTGCTCCCGCCGCCCCCGACCCAAACTGCACCTGGACATCGAGACCCAGCCCAAAGAGGTTCCCGTTGGTGAGGACAGCAACCGCGATAAATAAATGACCTTCTTTTCAGTGGTGGAAAGTAATTAATTACATTTACTCACGTTACTGTAATTAATTACTTTTTATAAGTAATTTCGAATTTTCTGAGTAGTTTTTGAAATGTGTAATTTTTACTTTTACTAATGTACATTTTTACCTTATTACTTTTAACTCGTTACATTTTTGTCCCCTCATGTTACTGATTACAAAACCTATTGGTGAAATGGATGGTGAAAAATGTTAATTCGGGCAGAACCGGGTGAGCCAGAACCAACGCATCGCACATCACACAAAGCTGTAATTTGAATATTGATATATAAAAAATAAAATAAT
>OMKY01098240.1:4102-14678 GCA_900302395.1 Bregmaceros cantori | reverse complement strand
TCAACCTCTACAGCAAATCATCAGTACTTCGCTTACCATGCTCCTCCGTCGTGGAAGAATTCAAGGCAACCAAGGCAAGGGCAGCGTGCACACTCTTGTTGTCCAAGGACACAAAGGTGAGGCATGCAAGCACTGCCATCAACTGCGGCAGGAAGTGGAGACCCCTGGAGGCGGTGAAGGAAGCAGAAGCCTCCTGGAGACATCGGGAAATCGTGGGCACTGTGTGTCGGGGACGCGAGGGCTTGGCAATTACAACGTCAAGAGCTGGGCAAAAAGCGGGACACAAGAGAGAAGGGGCTTGGTGGTGCAAAGGGTACGGGAGACAGCTGAAGAAGACCGCCGCATCAAGGCAGTAGGGCTGGGCTCCCAAGCACGCTGGATGCAGTGGGAAGAGGCGCTCGAGAGGCCACTGTCATGGAAAGAGCTTTGGGCTACAGACCAAGGCAAGCTGAGCTTCCTGCTGCGCGCCGTGGCAGATCTCCTACCCACACCCAACAATTTGAAGATCTGGGGCAAGGAGCAGGAGGCATCCTGCAGCAGTGTGGTGCTAGCATCTGCACACTGAACCATATTCTGGCGAGCTGCCCAAAAGCTCTTGCAGATGGGCGCTACAGGTGGAGACATGATAAAGTTCTCACTGAGGTCGCCAAGTGGGTCGAACTGCAGAGAAGCAACAACAACAAACAGCCACAAGCACCACCAAGATTCACCAGCTTTCATCTAGAAGGCAGCAAGGTTCCAAAGGGAAAGAGACCCAGCAACCTACCGTCTATGCTGCAACGAGCAACAGATTGGGAGCTGCACGTTGATCTAAAGAAGAAGCTGGTCTTTCCTCAGGAGGTTGTGGCAACTACCCTCCGACCGGATATGATCCTTCTCTCCAGGAGTACAAAGGCCATCATTTAGTCGAGCTCACTGTGCCATGGGAAGACAGGCTAGCCATATCCCACCAGGCAAAGAAGGCTAAATATCAGGACCTAGTGGCAGAGGCGAGCCTTGCTGGGTGGCATGCCACCCTCTATCCAATAGAGGTCGGCGCCCGGGGTTTCCCTGCAAAGTCGTGCGCAGTTTTCTGCAGAAGATTGGACTCAATACCAAACAACTGCAGAAAGCTATTAGGGAGATAGCCACAGCAGCCGAAACTAGCTCCAGGTGGCTGTGGCTGTCAAGGGACCGTAGCTGGACCCCTTCTGCAGGTGAAGGCTAACTCAGCCTTTGCCGCCCCACTCAGGAGAGGTGTACAGGTTAAGGGGCGAAACACCTATGACCCTGAGATACCTGCTGAGGATGCAGAAGGGGTCCTCAGGAACACCACCACACCAGGTTCCACATCCTTAGTTGCTCCTGCAGTCTCTGCTTGTAGCAAAGCATCTTTGGTGTTTATCTCATCTTTAGGGATAGGGAGGGTGGGTAGGGCCTGAGGAGAAAGTTCAATTTTAAAACGCAATGTGCCAGAGCAACTTTAAAATCTTTTTGGCCTTCGGTATGTTGAATTAGGATTTGGAACGACATTGATGAAGAGAGTAAGCAATGCTCAAACATGTACATGTTCAAAAAAAGGTTAAAATATAGAATTATAAGGAAGTATATGGAAGATGAACCATATTATTGTTGTGGATCACGATCTACGAGGACATGTCAAGATCTCAGAATCACTGAAAAGAATTATGAAAAGAGCTGCAAAAAATCTGTTCATGGAATACCTCATATTATTATACCCTAGATAATTTCAGATAGAGTATATATTGTAGGCGATATATGTTGAGTAGATACATAACATTTGCATTGGATGTCAGGAACTATAATCATAATTGAGGTGTGCATGAACGTAATATGGACAAAGAATTTGCATTCGTTGGTATTTTAATTTAGTAGAAATATATTGTAGTGAATGCACGCGCGGTGCATTCTGGGCCGCCACCGTTGGCGGTCCTCCACCTGCCTACACACCTCCTTAAATAGAGTCCGAACGAACCTTGGTAATGGCTGAGTTCAGCTATTGAGGCGGTACTCGTTCATTACATTGGTGTCAGAAGTGGGATCGGACCGCAGGCGGGGAGCCTGCAGGGCCGCCTCTTCACGAGGGCGCCGTGGAGTTGGAGCGGCCACCGCGGGGCGGTGGCCATGACGGGGGGAGGCACTGTAGTGAATGCACGCGCGGTGCATTCTGGGCCACCACCGTTGGCGGTCCTCCACCTGCCTACACACCTCCTTAAATAGAGACCGAACGAACCTCGGCAATGGCTGAGTTCAGCTATTGCCAATGTAAGTTCCTCTATTCCCAGCTCCTCCACGAGGCGGTACTCGTTCATTACAATATGGATGTTCAACTTCCTAAATTGAATAACGAAAGTGTATGCAGCATAGCTACATGTAGTTAAATTCATATGCTGCTGATTGTCAGATTGTGTTTCATTATTTGGAATTAATTTGTTTTACTTTTTATTGTGTGTGTGTGTGTGTGTGTGTGTGTGTGTGTGTGTGTGAGTGAGTGCGTGTGTGTGTGCTAATATTCAAAATAAACTTCATTCATTCATTATTTTTTATTTCAAACTTGACATTGAGGTCCTTTTCTTTTTTGACACAAACTGTTTGGCAGTGGCTAGTACGTACGTTGTCAACTATTTGCCACGAGATGGCAGTGTTGTACACATTTGTACAAGTAATTTGCCTTTCTTCCGTCCCGACTCGTAACACGTTAACTATCTTTGCGATGTAGATTCAAAGCGAGTCCACTGTAGTATGTAAATGTACGGGGAGCAGAACTCGTTACATGAGACCACAGTCGCTTTCATCATGACATGATTGACATCTACAGGGCACCATTTTACACCAAAATTCAGAAACAAGGAAAGGCATGGAATTGTTGACTTGTTCTTACTTGGACATATATTTAACCCCACAAAATTGTAAATAATGTACAAAAAATCTATAAGATATTTTAAGTGATCAATTATTTTACTAATATACAAGACCAATAAGGAGCATTATCAGCCATCAAAATATATCTTAATAGTAGCTAACGTTTTTTTTTGTCTAAGCAACTAATCAGATTACTGCTTTAGAAAAAGAAATGCATTAGATCACTAATTACTAAAACCATTTTGCTCAACATTTTTGTTATACAACGGACCATTGTTGATTAAACAATGCAATGTGTGTCAGCTCTACGAGGAATTACTGCCTAAATTAATTTCTCTTGGTACTTAATGGTAAACATGAAATAGTCATGTGTGCAAAAGTATTAGAAATAAGATTTACATTCATCAGGCTAAACAGTTGTAACAGTTACCATAAGTTCACTCGGGAGTCACATGCATAAGCTTCTAGTCAGAAGAAAAAAGAGATCGCTTCAGAATCAGAATGAAGTTTATTGCCATTGTCAATGATACAACATCACAGACAATTAATTTTTCTTGGTACAGGTGCTAGACATGGAGACAGGGCAACAAACCTGTAACAAGGCATAAACAAGGGAACTATGTTTGGGGTTTTGCCAAGTGATGAGCAGAGGAGTGCTAGGCAGGCCCGGAGTAAGGTGAGTCTGGGCCCTGGGGCAAGGAGATTGCAAGGGCCCCTCCTCCCCCCTCCCGCTCCGAGCCCATACCAACCCAACCCCCCCCAACCTAGGTGCTCTAGTCGCCGTACCGCATAGCCCAGGGGCCTTTTGATTGCCGCCCCTTGTGGCCCAGGGCCCTTTGGTTGTCATATCCCGTGGTTCAGGGGCCCTTTGCCATCCTCCGTGGCCCAGGGGCCCTCTGATTGCCGTCCTCCGTGGCCTAGGGGCCCTCTGGTTGCTGTACGACATGGCCCAGGGGCCCTCTGGTTCCTATGTCCTGTGGCCGAGGGCCCTCTGACTGCTGTCACTCCCCCCAGCCCATTTCAGTTAACCCTTATAGACTAAAGAAGTACAACTAAAGAAGATCCTAGGATAGAGGGGTCTATCGCAATCAGCATCGACATCGGTATCTGGATTGTTTTTGGGCCTCCATGGGCCCCCTGGATCCATGGGCCCCGGGGCGCCAGCCCCATTCGCCCAGTCGGTAATATGGCCCTGGTGCTAGGGACGGAAAGGAGCTAGTGCAGCCTGTTTCTGTCCTTGGCCTTGTGATATTGCTCCGTCTCACCCGGAGCTCAGCGGATTGCTAAGCGATTGACCTACGGACAAACTGACGGATTAAACAACCTAAGGAACTGGATAAAGCGTTTCCGTTATTGACAGAGGTTATAAATCTGCCTTTATGGAGGAGGTAAGGATGGGCTTGTGTGGGAAAAGTGTTCTTTGGGTCCACCTCCGCCCACCCTCAGAAGCTCCAAGCCATCCTAGGTCCACTCCACAGTGCAACATGCTAACGTGTCAGCTTCTGTGATGTGACAGCATCACCTGCAGCTCGCAAAGGGTATTGGGTGTCTTTTCTAAATGTCACGTCCGGACTCAAACATTTCATGAAGCAGATTCCCAGCTCGCAGCTGAGCACCTATCCTGATTTATGAGGACGTGGCCAAGAAGAAATTCTTTTCTCCAAGAGAATTAGTAAGACATGTCTGTGCACCAGCCTGTCTGGACGTAAGAAAATCCGCCATCCCGTCCGTAACCAGCGTTGGAATTTCCTCATCATTAGGAGCCCCAGGGTTCACTGCTAGGGTTCACTGCACCAACAGAATCAAACTGATCAGGGACCAGGGAGCTCTACAGAGACTATGTATGCATCAATCTAGAAATAGACTGTATTTCAGCGACATTGTCAAATAAAAATAATCTTTTAGATCCACTGACGTGCATCAATCACCTGACTGTTGTAAAGTAACTATCCTGAAGTTGTATTTGCTCCCCCAGATCCAATATAAATAAAAATGCACCTGAAGCGAATAGAGCTGTTGCATGTGAAGTCACTGGTGCAACAGCCCTATTGGAAGTTGGACATATTGGTTTCTTTTAGGATTTCGGGGGCATCCAGCAAAAGCGACAAGCTTCACGACTAGAGCCAGAGAGAGATCAAGAAACCAAGGCCTCACAGAATGCAAAGGCTGGTTTTCACACACATTCTGTTGGGTTCCATTGAGGAACCCCTCACTTTATCCCAGGGTGTACAGGGAGGTGTCTACTGTGCACAGGAGAAGTCGCATATTCTCTCTTTAAACTAGCGGGGAAAGTGATTGCTACGTGCACAGAGGGCACATGTGTAGATAGCAAGTCGTATATCTTGAGAAATGTGTGTTGTGGTGTAATAGGGTGCCTAACCCGCGTTTCTTTGACTACAGACCAACCTTTAAATGTGGAATTTCTCAGAGCAACACAGGGGGGTCGAGAGAGTGTAACGGGTGGGTGGTGGGAGCTGGGATGCAATAGGGGAGGAGCCGGTACGCCAGGGAGGTCTTTCCCCCTTGGCGTCTAGGGAAAGAGCATGCCTGGTCTAAGAGGCAAATAGAATTGCATCACAGGTTAGAGATGAACCACCACCCAATGTCATTCTGATTGGCCACTTTTCTAGTAACTCTGCAAGTCAACCAATCACAACGTCACTTACATAGCACCATTGTGTGACTGACACCGGCCTGAACAGATTGGCCGTGACATGGTGGTCTGACCAATTCTCCCCGCACATTGTCTATCACAGACAGACCCTGCGTCTGTTACTCATTACTATAAAGCATTTCACAATTGTTCTCTTTATTTTTGAAGCAAAACTTTCTACCGGGAAAGGCAGACCACAGTGCTGTACAACAAAACACGAGGGGCCAGAACACAAAACAAAATACATTTCACAACATTATGTCGGCCTCGCAATTAAAATTCCACCAAGAGGAATAACATAGATAAAACTATACACCTCCATATGCCAGGGAGAAGCAGTGTATCTAAAAGTGTGTCTAGTGCGTTTAAAAACGGGGAGGGACAAGGCCTGCCGTATGGGCAGGGGCAGAGTTCCAAAGACGAGTTCCAAAGACTCGCTCCAATTCCTCCGTACCTCAGATTAGTCCGTGGTACAGCCAGCGGCGGCTAATTGGCCCTGGGCTGGCTGTACGGGTGAAGCAGTTCAGACAAGTACCTCGGTGCCTGGTTGTTAAAACAATTTTTCCACAAACTGAATGAATTAAAGAATGAATGAAATGTATTTAAGGACAGACAGAGCCTTTAATCATTGCAACTAGGGCTGGAACTAACAATTATTTTAATTAGTTGATTAGTTGCCGATTCTTGAAACAATGAATCGAATAATCAGTTGCATAATTTGTCCTTTAAAAATACCCCAAATTCTTACAGTGAGCAAACTTACAACGAGAATTTAATCTTGTCGACTTGAGATCTAGTCAAATTCACGAACATATATATACGAAGATAAAGTTACTTCCTCTGACACAAACTCATTAAATGTAATTTATGCCATAAGATTTTCATGGATTTCTTCATATTCATGTTTTTTAAAACATTATGCCCATTTCATGTTTCATATTTTTCTAAATTATGAATTCATATTAAATTATGTCAATAAATGCGGGAATATTGGCACAAAACTGCAGACAATAACAATGATTAATTCCTTTGACGATTATCGATTATTAGATTAGTTGTCGATTAATTTTATAATCGCTTGGTCACTGATTAATTGCAACATGGTGCATGAGATAAGAGATGGCAATCATTGCAGCATGGTTCATGAAACATGAAGATATGGTTATACAATGGGATTAGCATAGTTGCTAGATTTCACTCGGCTGTCCACGAGCAACCCGTTAACACCTTAATATGCATGACAAAATACCTGAAATAGTGACTGCCCTATTTTCTAGCAGCATGTTTGCTGGTTTACAGTCAATCGCAATCGTGCTACTCAAGCACTTGCATTGATAATGGGCTTCCACACATACTGCTATTTCTTTGTACCACTACGGCGCAGGTTTGCAATCTCTGAGTGTTTCTAGTTTACGTATGTATCTTGCATTTGCCAGTGTACAAAGTACAATCTGGATGAATGTTCACTGAAGTAGGTCAGTATATAACGGGCTGCGGTGTGTATGTGTGTGATGTGTGTGTGTGTGTGTGTGTGTGTGTGGGGGGGGGGGGGGAGGTGAGCGGTGGAGGCCTCTGTTCTGTTGATGAGAAGCAGATGTTGGAGAAAGTTAGGCCATAATCTCAGGATACACACTGCTTTTCCTCCAGGAAAAGGAGGAGCCACGAGCAAGGGTGACGCAACAGCTCCACTCTCACCACCCTACCTTTCTCTGTTCCTTTATTTCCCTGCTAGCTGAGTATCCCACATTTTTATAAAAAATATCTTACAGTTATAAGTAAGTCATCGCATCCCCAAAACACAGAGCCGCTGGGATGTAATGGTTTTGCGTGTGCCGCCGCCTTAGCGGCGGATCCTTCGTGTTAGCGTGATAACTTTTGAATGCATGGCTGGATTTGTCTCAGATTGGGTGTGCAAATGCTCAAGGGTAGGTTTTGTCGGCCGACACTCAGTGTTGTACCCGAACGTGTTCAAAGAGCAAGTTCATGAACTCCTTGGTATTTTAGGTGAACGTGAATGAGTTCAATTATGTTCGATGAACATATAATTGTGAATGCACTCTTTTTTTGAGGTTATTGAATGGAGCTTTATTTTAGATTTTGTTCATATCAGATTTCAAAAGGCTTGCGAGCGAAAACACAGCAATTAAGCAAAAAGCACATTCGAAACTGCACCGTTTCTATCCACCACTGAGAAGCAAACCCAGCCCCTAATATAACACAACGTTAAAACAGTTAAATATTGTCTTATGTCCTGCTTGTACGCTGTCAATAACATTGACAAATTGTTTATTATAATGGACAGCCATGTAAAAAAGGAATGAAAAACATTTATATAAAGTTCATTTTGGGGAACCACCTGTTCATAGTACAAAATGATGATACGATGAATGAAAAAATTCATTTTACAAGGACTGAACTGGAATTTTAACTAGTTCATGATGAATGTGAACTTGCCCGACACTGCCGACACACAAGATGACTGAATTCAAGATGGCCGAATTGTTGTTTGGTCCATGAAGATTAAATAAAATGTTAGTTATCGAAAGACCCACAAAAAACACTGTTTGCAATTCTAATTTAAGGATGGCTACCATAAACATTCCACTCTTGGGGCCACCGAGCTTTTCACCTCCATGTTCGTCACAACCTATGCCCTCACCAGATTGTCAACCTCCCAGGCTTCATGGATGTTTCATCAATTAAGTAGCAGCCAGGCTGATATTTCAGCTTTGAGGAACAAAGATACACACAGGAGGTGTTTGACTAAATAAATAGGATCCCGGTTTAACCACATAAACTCCAAGGGACTAATAATGTTGTGTAAATGTTTGTTTCTTGTTTGTCTCGTCCCAGGTCACTGATATCACTCGTCCTCCTAACAGTGACCTTATTCACTGTTTAGCGTTTCTATTAGTTAATAGAAATGCAGTTGTTCACTGACATATTTGTGGTTGTTTTTATATAGATATTTTAAAAAAATAAATCTATATATAGGATAATATATCTAATAATTGGTTAATTTTCACTCATTTGTACATCCTCTGATGGAACTTCAACATGTTATATGAAGTAAATAGAAACAGATGATGAAACTAGTTGTTTTGAAATAAATTCCTGCCTTCAAACGATCCTATGCTCATTATTTTTCCAACGTAGCTAAACATAGTTATAGAAAAAGAAAGATATTAGTTATAGAAAGAAAAATATAAGATAAGAAAGGGGAGGAATTGCAAACGGGTTACTCTTGCAATGTTTATTTCAGGACCGATATCAGCAAAGAGGCAGGATAGCCCGTAGGTTCCTGTTATATACATTTCTTGCAGAACCTCCTGGAAGGTGATGTCACAATGACTTGTCACAAGCTACAATGATGCACATTGTGGGTCATCAGCCTAAAACGCGTGGTCCTGTCTGTATGATGGCTCGATAACAGAGATCCAGAGCCGAAATATACAGGACCACAATGATAATCATGGAAATAAAATGACATTTCAAAAACATAATTTCACACATCACAATGTACAATAAATGATTCCAAGTAGCGTTTATGTCTCTATGAGAGACACAGGCAAAACCGTGGAATTGATCTACATCATACAGACTTCTGTGTGGAAAACTGATACATGTGGAAAGTCAAATAATCTGTGAGAATTATAACCCATACTGTGGGCGAAGCACTCGGGGCCTAGATGGTTCCTGATGATCTCACAAACAGATGGTTCCGAGCAGTGACCTCACACTAACAGTGACACGTCTGTGGGCGTCAACCCTGAATGAGATAGCCAGGAGTTCAGACATGTTGCTGTTCGCTCTGAGCCTAGCGCACTTTTGACCCCCAAAGCACAGCCAGGGTTCCGAACCGGTTCAAGGAACGAAAACCGGAAACAAACCGAATTTTGCTGAATTTTACGAGGAGCAGAAACGGAAACGAAAAAAAAAATGTCTTCAACTGTTCTGGAACAGAAACATTATGAAATCCACAAAGCCGGTTGAAAACTTTTTTTTCCGTTCTCTATATATTTGAACATATCCTATGTCTGGGAGACTATTTCCGTCCATTTTTACTGTCAGTCATCAAGCCCCATGCATCTGGGGCTCCATCTTATGGACAGACAAGGAAGTGAATGTAACGGTTTTCATGTTAATACAGTTGCACTAAAGTTTGAAAGTCCACCAAATATATTCTGTATAAACTTTATCTAAATTTAACATTGCACAATATAAGGAACTTTGAGAACAAACTGAATTTTTGCGTTCTCAACCAGTTCAGGACCGATATATTGCTGGCGGAATGGTTCAGAAAACAAAAATGTTAAACATAGGCCTGCCTGAACCGTTCGGAACGGAACATTTTAAAAATAATTCTGTTTTCAAGCCCTGAGCACAGACTTCACAGACACTACAATTAACCACGATTAATGACGTAGATATTGTTATATAAGCAGTTGTTCATACATGGTTCCCAATTTTGGTTCCAAATCCCATCTCCCTCACTCTCGCCCCCACTCCTCCATCATCCCTCTTGCGTCATCTATTCTTCAACGGCGCTCCAGCCCACAGCAAACATGTGAGTCAAACAAGCCACCGCCCTCAGACTACTTTGATCCTTAGTTTGGGCAGACGTCTCCACTTTGAGGACATTTGCCGTATTTATACGCTGCCTCATCAGGATCAGCGAGGGCTCTTGACACCAGCATGAATGGTTTTCCCATGTATCCTGAGGCAAAAGGGGTTGCTGTGTGTGCATGTGTGTCCGTGACTGTGTGCTTTCCCACAGGCCGACAGGTTTTCTCTTCCAAGAACGTGTGGTTAGGTTAACAGCTGGCCAAAACAGCACCGCACTAAACTTGTACCATGTATGGCCACAGGGCAGTATGCACCACCCTTATGCTGTTGTTGACTGTTGGCATAATAGAATCAAAATTTCATCAGTGTTTTGTCCATAGCGAAAGAGGTTAGCATTCAGGAGATTTGAATGAAACCAATAACACCGTGAATGGGAAAGGAACAAAAACGGAAAGCGAAAATGAACAGAATTTTACGGAATTTCATTAATCGACA
>OMKY01098220.1:0-10701 GCA_900302395.1 Bregmaceros cantori | reverse complement strand
GTGTGTGTCTGTGACTCTCTTTCTATCTGTCTCTCTGTCTGTTTGTGCATGTCTTTGTCCATCTCTGTCTCTGTGTGTTTGTTGTCTCTTTTCTCTGTGTGCCTGGCAGTTGTTCGTAAATTGCATTTTGAGTTTGCGATGCTGTAAAATTGCTACTTGGCTGGGCTTCAGATAAGGATGACATATCTTTAAATTGAGTTCTCCGGGGAATGCTTTTTTAGAGATAGCACTTGAAGAATATGTAGTGTGCCAGACTGTGGCTGCAACATAAAAGGAGGTGAGGTACAAATGACATGAATCATTTCTGTTCAAGATTTCCAAATGCTTCATGTTTTAAAATGAAACATGAAGTAGCATGGATGTAAAAATGAACCAAAAATATCTACTGGCTACTTGCAAACACGAATGCAAGAGATGTTTTGGGATGGTTATGGTGCATCGAACCAGCATGAGGAAACCACATTATGTGTGTACGTAGGTGATATACAATTCCAAGATGGACAAATTACCTGTAATGGCCATGTGTTACTGGAGCCATACATGCAATGTGCTTCTCGGTCATTACATCAGGCTGAGACTGATTCGTTATAGTGCCACAATATGAGGCCATGGTCAACCTGACAAGGAAATCTGTGAAATATATTATTGCTTATTTCATTAGATTAATACATGAAGACAAATTTATGGAATAGTTGTATTATCATATATTTACCACATGTTTGCCACCAGCACGTTAAATTCTATTTGAATTTCCGCATGTAACTCTTGAACGCTACGCCCGATTTTCAAAATCCCTATATAATCCTTGCACCAAACAGATTCCAACGAACCCAATGGCGTCATGCCAAGCGGAAAGGATTGTCTGCCATTTCGGAATTTGCTAAAATCAATGCAATGCTTCTATTCCTACAAATGTAGTCGGACTTCCACTCAACTTGGTAGATGATATTTGGACTGCTCTGCATACATCAGTTGTGAGGATTTATTACATGTCCTACCATTTCACCGTGATGGGCAATCAAATGCGTCGGGGATGTTGTATAAAGGCCGATTTATGCTTCTGACGCATACCTAAAAAAAATCCTGACTACGCGTCAGACGGTTGCAAAGACAGACCTCAAGCGGAAGTGCACAGAGAAAAAGCAGCTGTGATTGGTCCTTGGCAAGCCTTTCCGGCTGTCTGTGTTGTCGTTTCGAGTTTTCGCGAGTTCTCGAATAGACTCTCCCTTGAGCTTCGGCGGGAAACTGCTCTGTGTCGCTAGAAATTCCAGGCCGAGGGTGCAGAAGCATACCAGCAAAACTGGTTCGCGACCAGACCCAAGCGACATTTGGTGTGCACGTTTGCAGAAGTGTAATCTGGCCTTAACAGACATTAGCTCATATCTTGGCAGCGCTTCAATGGACGCTGCCGCATGCTATTAGCGTCCCCTGCAAAGGACTGTGCATCAAAACAGCTTGGCCCTGTATTACAGCTTACATTTATTTAAATGTATGTTTGCATTGTTTTTCCTAATGATTGTGAAAGGTCTCCACATGGCTTGTTTATCTTGATCAGGACTTAATTTGAGGGGGAGCAAGGGGGAGCGCACTCCGCAACCTCTGGCGCGCACTTCGGCGGCTGTAACATACTATGTTAGCATAATAGCTGCCTCATAGCTGCTCTGGGACCTCCCACTTGGTTAAGCATTGCTCTTGCTCATTAAAAACACTAAATGACTTTGAGGGGTAATTTTTCATCTTGTACCTCATTGAACGCCATTGTTATTGTATCTGTGTTGCAGCACCATACAAGTGTTGTTGAGGTTTTTTTTTTGCTATTAGCGGTGGCCATTGTTCCACTCTCAAGCTCCCTGCTGCAGTGACATATGGCTCCAAGCCCTCCTGAGGCCAATGTGTAGAGGTCAGGCTCTTAGTGAGCCTCCCCACCCACACACACACACACACGCACCACCAAATTTGCTGACTCATTGATCTGTGACTAAAGAAATGATGACTAATCACCTTATTGAGTTGAAGGCGCTGCAAAGGACCCATGACCAAACTTACTGTTCAGCCTTTGAATCTCATGAATGCTAAAATGCGTGTTTTGCAGCTGATTACTACGCTACAGCCATGGTCCCTAATCTCTGGGCTGCAGACCGCCGTTGGCCCATGGGCCCACGCTACCTCCAAAAAAGTAAAATAAACACTGGAATTACAGTGACTATTGCTTCATGGAAAGATTAACCAAGGCTGTTGCTGTAACTTCAGGGAAATTAATCCTTTCTGTCTCAGGGTGGCTTTCCATTGGAGTTTGTTGTCGCTTGTCACGGGCAGCGAAAATCCCGAAAATACCATGTAAGTGGATAGGAAGAGATGCAGCATTGATACGTGGCACAAGAATTTGCGTCCAGCGACGGGTTGCCACGCGACTCGGCGGCCTGGCCGATGTCATTCGACGCAGACATGCGCGGGCAACGAGCGAGGCGGTGGACGCGGGAGTTGAAACGAGTGCCGCTGGGCACTCGCATTTCACACACACACACTTCAACACCCCGTGGGTGGGGGCAGGGGGCCGTATGTTCTCAAAGTTCGCAGCGGGAGCCAGCCGAGTTACCGTAGCGCAGCTGACCATATCGGTGTAGGTCTCCCCTGCCCTCCCGGCGGGAGGCACGGTGCCCTCTCCGTTTGTGAAGAGTGGACGGGCCGCTGTTACAAGCGTCAACTTGAATTGAAACACCGCTGGCACAAGCACATTTTTCGAGTATTCGCACCGCCCGTGACTAGCGTCACAATCTCCAATCAGAGAGTGTCTGTGTATGTCTGTGTGTCTGTGTATGTCTGTGTCACTGTCTGTCTGTGTGACTGTCTGTCTGTCGCTGTGTGTCTCTCTGTCTATGTGTATGTATGTCTGTAACTGTGTGTGTGTGTGTCTCTGACATGGAATTTTTTTGTTTCATTGTGTAGGTTGATCACTGGCTTTGCCCCAAGTGAGGTGTAATTACATTTCTTTATTTTACATAAGGCTTAAATGGCTGTTTAGGGAGAATATTGAGTTCATTTAGAGCTGGTGATACTGTTTGTTGGCCAATAATGGTATCGATTCCGGCATTAGCATTTTAATGAGCCTGAATAACCCTTGATTCCGATTGATCCAAAGTCTCCCAACACGCAGAAAACATTAGCCGTCCAGTTGATAATAAACATTCTTCAAATGCTACAAATGCTGTCAATACAATATATATAACAAATCTAAGTGTCCAGCATTTTAAGTGATTCCCCTTCCTTTAAAAAAAAAAGTCAGACAGATCCTACATGTCACACCCTCAAGATTTAAGATGGAAGAGGTCCACCAATGATTCTCCCTTCTTTTGAGCTCAGGATGAAATATTGTTAACAGTACGGCACACTTCACAGTCAGTGGTAAAAGCATCTAGTATGGGCTTCCATGTGTCACAGAATGAGGCCCCTGTACCATGGAAAGAAAATCTTAGCTAAGAAAATGAGATTCAAATCTTTTTGAACATCAAATCGTTTCATTTCTTCATACTTTTTATACAAGTTCTAGAACATATACTATGCTCTGTGCAGCTACACTTTGAATACTTTGTGTGTATAAAACTGTTCCAAATCAGTAGTATAGAAGACATAGATTGTGCACTCCCATGAATTAAAATGTGAAGTTTGGAACGATGGACACTTCGGAATGTTCTGCTCAAAAGCTCTAGTTCCACCAGCAGGTCAAAGTTTCATTTACATTTCTCTATGTAACTTCTAAGCAGTAGCTCATATCTGGGCAGCGTTTTGACAGATTTGAACAAAACTTTGTACACATCATCTGCAACACGGGGCCAGCCCCCTGCTTGGTGCTGTATTGCTGCATGCAGCTATATTTAATTAATATTTTTATGTTTCAGCAGGCGTCAGAACAGCAGAACATCACATACAATATGCCACATACAGTACACGTGTATCCTATAATATTGTCTTTCCCTCCCCGCTGTAGAAATTCCATTTAGTTATTCACTGCAAACTGACACTCATGGGAGCTCTAATGTCAGCGATACGCAAGGTGTAATTTTCTATAGTGGATGGCACGTATGAATTCATAATTGAAAATGCACTGCCTGTATGTTTCTCCACCCCCGACGAGTGGCAACAACGAATGGATGAATATTTTATGCAGATTTAATCATATGGCATGCGTTTGATTACACATCTCCAAGTGTGCTTCCCATTGTGGTTCTCACATGCGTATAATGGATGTTATGTCAGCTATAATAATGAAGAGTGTGTGTTTCAGTGTGTGTGTGTGACTGAGTGTGACTGCACTGGGGTGTGTTCATGAAGAAATGATAGAAATGAAGACATTGAACACACTTTTAATCACTAAAATGGTATTCACAGTTATGCTTGGCAATGGGGAGTGCAGCACAGGCCTCCAGTATGTGAACGACTATGGTTACTAAACACAGCATATAACATATCGCTCATCAGAGTATTGCTATGTTTACAAAGCATCGCATATGGGATTTCAGATTTGAGTAAGCTCACAACAAGCATACATCATGTATCTGTCTATAGACGAGTTCGGGGAGTACTTCCGGTCTCTGAACGTCACTTCCGGTGTCATTTACTTGCCGTGTATTTGGATATTTTTTCAACATTTCTATTCGGTGGCAGCACACACCTACAGGGTTGTTTAAAAATTGTGGTGGTAACTTGCGGTGTGCTATTCCACACCCAAATTCTCTCGTGCGGATCTGTGACCCACAAATGCATGATTTAATACTCAGTGCAACTGGTTCCATTTTCTCATTCCTTTTGGAATAACTAGAAGAAGCAGCCAGCCCATTGGTCCAGAAGAACATGTGACCACTCGGTGAGTAACTCTAAGTCGGATTTTGACTGTATTTCATCAATATTTATGCAAAATTATGAACGGAGCGAGTGGTGTGATGTGTAACTGGTCACAGACCGACACCGAGTGGTCGGATTTTGAACTGGCGTGCGTTTTGTGTGTTTTGTGTGCTCGGACCTCGGTCCAGTACCAGAGTTGACATAGGCAACAATAAGGCACCGGAAGTGACCTTAAGAACGGCGTGACAAAATTACTCCCACCAGCGTTTCGCACGTAAACCCGTCTATACATATTGTAAGAAATAAAAACTCTAGTACGAGAAATGAAACATACATACACCTTTATAATTTTACAATTATTACAGCGGGCTTGATTTGAATTGAAAGTGAGTGTAATTCCCTAATTGTGACAAATGTAATTGTAATATAGATTAGTTATTCTAAATTGTAATTGTAAGGCACTACAGTATTTATATCCACGAAGCACAGAACGTGGGCCATGTAATGGTTTTGTGTGTCCCGCCGCGGCGTTTTGTGTGTTCATTGCCTTAAGGACGGGGTGACATGAAAAATCAAGTTTTAAAAGTGTTTATTTGTTAAGAATAGTCTTGCGAAGTGATAATGGACCATGTAAAACTCTATTCTGGTCGTTTTGTGGTTGCTTCACAATAATTGCCGAAAGTGGGCATTTTGAGGTCCTCCCAAATTTCGGTTCTTTTGAAAATGTGGTCGGTGTGACGTCACACCGACCATATATAATTTGACGAGAATATATGGTCGACCATCAAACATCAGTGTAAATCTCTGTGTTTGTGAGGGTTCGTGAGCTCGCTGTCACCAGGAAGACGTGCACAAGGTTAATAGAAAGTTTGAGCGGAGTTTAGGGAGTTGGAGCAGGGGAGGCACAGGCGGGGGAAAAGAGAACAACTTTCATTAGTGCAGTGTCTGTGAAGGTCAACCCACAGTGCGTTGGATGAAGAAGATTGCAAAATTACACTGTCTGAAGTGTGAGTGAAGGGTGATGATTAAGAAGTTCCAAGCATTGGTCTTACCGTTCTAGCGAATGCACAGAGAAGGTAGAGAGATGCAATGACAAAAACTATGTTTTCGAAGGCAGTGGCGGACAGGCTACAGGGCACACTGGGCATTTTCCCGGTGGGCCGATGCCCCTAGAGGGCCGGGGATGTTGCATTTTAATTGTATTTTTATGTATAATGGTAAAAATGTCCAACGGCGGCCCACTATTTCACCCGCCGGCCTTAACACAGTAAAAAGTAGGCACTATTTGGGCCCCCTCTTGTGGTCGCTTGCGCCCACTGCACCCTGGAGGAGGGTAACACAAGCTAAGAAGTGATTAATATGTTTTTTATTTCAGAGCCTGACAGCCTCTATTTAAGTAGGTAATTGAATCCAATAAAAAAATTGAACGTTAAGTCACCACACATTGTTTTTTGCGTAAAAATGACATAATAAAATCAAGTCAAAAATGTCATGCAGCGTCATTTTTAATTTTTACGGGATTTGCTGCTGAATATTCATTCACATTCAGAAACGACTGCAAATAGAACAGCAACTTTAAATACGCCATCTCATCGGAACTCGTGTGTCACGTATAGGCACAAGAGCCTTCATTCATTGAAGATAACAGGCAGCCAAAGCGGAATATGCTGTGGCAAATGAGAAGGCAAGCAGCACGGGTACTGAATCAGCAAGAATCTAGGCCCAGCTCTGCACACACATAACATGCAAGCATCCAATGGTGTCCCACTTGGGGCAAACCCAGACCCACAGAAGACATAAAAGCTTTCCTTTAGCATGCAGGCCCCTACGGTGATTGATTCACTTCATTCAAATGCACCGAATTCTACCCGTCGTACACATGTATGGATGCAGACACACACACACACGCGCACACACACACAGCATCTGGAGGAGCCGTGTGATAATGAGGCAACATGGGAACAATGGAAAACACACAGAGCGGGAGAGAAAAGAGAGAGAAGTGCGGCGTGATGAGTCCAGTGGTGATTGCGAAGGAACATTAGGGTGTACGAGCGTACGTGTGCGTGTGTTGTAGTTTTCTTATTGTTCTGTATACATCGATATAGCATCTGAGGCTGCTCGTGCCAGATGTAATAAGCTTGGAATGAGAGCGCCGCCGTGGCTCCATACAGAACTACACTCCTTCCTCGCCGGCAAAGACAATATCAACGAGTTTCTCCTTTCATGTCCACCCCCCCCCCACTCATCTTGGTTACTGTCGCATGTGTTATTCCTCCATCTGTCTTTCGGTCGACAGGAGGCCGCATGAAGGGAATTATTAAGAAATAAACACTATAAACAACGATAATATGTGTGTGTGAGTGTAGACAGAGCTACAGAAAGGAACCTGCTTCACCAGACGTCAAGGACCGCATACTGATTTAATTGTGAGGTTTGCTTTGAAGATGTGTTATCCACCAATACACAAGTTAAGTGTAATCCAGACTAGAGCTGTAGCCACTAGAAGTATGCAGTCGTCGCCGACTGCTAAAGGGATATCCCCCAATACGCGATAGAAGCTTCAATAAACTTTATAAATAAGGCTTGAAAACGAAATTATTCTTTAAAAGTTCCGTTCCGAATGGTTCAGGCAGGCCTATGTGTAATGTTTTCGTTCTCGGAACTGTTCCACAACCAAAATATTGGTCCCGAACCGGAACGCAAACATTTTGTTCGTTCTTAAAGTTCCTTATTATGTGCAATGTTGAGTTTAGATATAGTTTATACAAAATATATTTGGTGGATTTTCAAACTTCAGTGTAACTGTATTAACGTGAAAACAGGGATTAAAACGCCATTAAATTCGCTTCTTCGTCTGTCCACAAGATGGAGCCCCAGATGCATGGGGCGTCACGACTGACAGTGAAAGTTGGATGGATGCACAACCGGAAATATTCTCCCAGACATAGGATATGTTAAAATATATAGAGAACGGGGGAAAAAACGTTTTAACCGGTTTTGTGGATTTCATAATGTTCCGCTGTTGTGGATTTTCAACTGTTCTGTTCCAGAACAGTTGAAGAAATCGTAAAATAACGTTTACGTTTCCGCTCCCCATAAAATTCTGTAAAATGTTGTTCATTTTCGGTTTTCGTACTTTGAACCAGTAAGAAGCCCTGCTTTCTTGTAGGAATTATGACGTCACAGGGGCCTGCATTAATACACCGAATCTGGGAGGAATCAATCCATCCGTCCGTGTTTGAGCACTTTGACCACTCCTCCCACTGTTTTTAGTCGCCGTCGTATCCATAGGAATCTTTAAGCAAGTTAGCGCAGCTACGGCAGTAGCGGTGTCTGATCAGCTGATGTTTACCACGTGAAAGAGCACAATAAAAGTAAGAATAAAAGTGGATCCTGTCCGTTCTCTCATTCTTTTTAAAATGTCGTTCAAGAGAGCTAGAGAGAAGTTGCTCCATGCATTTAATTTCACAGGAGGAGTTATTGTTACTTTACAATTTAGTAAAAAAAACATTTTTTGCCACGTGATGGCAGCAGATCTTCACTCATCTTTCCACAGGCACTCAAAAGACGGAAGAGACAATCTGCCTAAAATGCCGACGGCATTTGTTGACTGTTATGGAAATGTGACTAGTAGAGTCATGCCTCCATTGTCCTGATTGGCTACAAGCTGTGACATCATTGGATGTCCCCACCCATCAGCTATATATCAGTGATACTTCCTGATGGGGTTGTTCGGCCATGTTTTCCTGCTTAGCTCATAGCTTAGCTTAGCTAGCCGATACCCGGCTAATGTCCAGTATAGCTTAATAAATGAACCCCCTAAACATATTCCCGTGTCAAGACTGGTCATTTCCTCTACGTGGACACCTTATCTGAGCTGCCATTATATTGACATGTGTTGTATCTAATACACTTGCGGTGTTACCGTCCACCTTGAGGTCAAGCCCATAATCCATTCAGCCTCTGTGCATAAATGGTGTGACAAATGAGCGGGCTAACACATACAAATACTGCACACGGAGGACAAGCGTGACCTTTACAGAAAAGGACAGGACCATATCTAATTCCTTAGAGAGCCAACTGTCATAGGTTGTACAGCCGATAGCCCTTTGTAATTGACTGCTTTATATATTATGCCACTTTGGGACTATCTGGTCACTAAGGGTGTCAATTTCCAATTCCCCAGACTGCTTTAGATGCCTTCTCTTGTTCTGTGGTATTCTGCCTTGTGCTTTGGTGTATACAACATGCTATAACAGTCACACATCTGCTACACTGGAAAGGTAACGTTACTGAGAGATAGGAACAGACCTGACAGTTCAAGAAGGCAAGCTCTGTTCTAAGCAGGAGGTTACTGTTATTGTGGCTGATGTAATCCATAGTAGGGTCAAGGAGTAGAGCAAGTTTCGACATTTTGTAAAAAAAACAAAACAAAACAATAATGGTGGTGCTGCCCAGTAGCTCAGTCGGTTGGGCAGTGCACTGTAAAGCACGCATATGCCTTAATGGCGCGATGAGTCGGTGGTTCGAATCCCACCACCGACGTACTTCCCGCATGTCTACCCCCCCATCTTCACCTGTTTCTGCTAACCCTAATAAATAAAGCTTGGAAGAAAAACAGCCTGAATGGGCTGAAAAAAAAAACAATAATGGTGGACAATAATGGAGAGGCAAGCATTCTATTAATGTGTTTGGGAACTGACTGTTTCATTGTCCATGATGGCTTCTCCTCTCACATTCATATATATTTTTATATAATTACACCTGTTAGGTTGTAGGTACGTTCTTTCTTCTGCTGAACCAAAAAAAAAAAAAAAAAAACTCCAATGAAGCTTGTTCAATACCTCTTGACCCTAACTTTGGAAGGCAAGGTTGACCGGATCATGATTATCGGATTATTCCGATTTTCGGAATCCTAATGAATCCTCATCTTAGAAAATATTCTAAATCAACAACCGCTTCTTAGAATGGCTGACATTTCTCAAGACTTTTGTCTTTGCCTGATCTCCTAGCCTGATCCACAGCCACTGCAAGGCAACCTCTAATCCCTCCATTGCCTGCTTGATGATCCCGATGGCCTTGATAGCACAGTGATGTTGTCCAGTATTTTGCAAGCCCTGCTGAAGGATTGACTTGCTAATCATGGTGCCAGCTGTAGCGCCCCTCACTCAGGCCTCTTGGATATCAGCTCAAGATGGGCTTCAGGTTGTGCTTTTTTCTGGAACAGTTCACAGACTCCAACCTCCCCCAACAGGAGAGATTGGATGGGCTAGGTAGAACATTGTAGACTTCCTGGATCAGAAACGTTACCCCGACGCTGTTGGTTGGTTCGACTGCTGTGTCTCTCAGGTTATCTTGATACATGGAAAGGCTTGTCGTGATGCATGGAATATGTGTGCATCTCCAGAAATTGGGAGAACTTGGAATCAGTCTCTCATTCAGGATCAACATGAGCACAGCAGTTAGCAGCTGAGTTTACAAATACGGATGAATCCCTTCGAGGATCACCCGGTGTCCAGCAAACTCTGACCGTCCTCCCATGACCAAGCTCTCACTAACTCTTCTCACCCACTCTGGGCGCCCTTTTCTCAAAGTGTGATTTGTCAAATGGACAATGCATTCATTTTACAAAAGTAAAATGAATGCATTGTCCATTTGACAAATCACACTTTTGTTCATAAATGTCAATCACAGAATCCCATGTGATCGCCTGCTCGTGTCTGGCACTTGCATACGAGTATTTGCATAAGCAGTCATGTCTGTGTGTGTGTGCGTGTGTGTGTATATATATATATATATATATATATATATATATATATATATATATATATATATATATATATACACACACAAAACACA
>OMKY01098215.1:4409-17679 GCA_900302395.1 Bregmaceros cantori | reverse complement strand
GAACTTCCATGTTTGAACAACGGCCAACTTTTTTTTGTTGTGAATTTTGTAGTGGTGCAACAGATCACTGGTCAACTTCCACGATATGAGACACATGATAATGTTATGAATCCAGTTTGGATTACAAATGATTTGTGCAGGAGAGAGACAGACAGAGACAGACAGAGACACAGACAGACAGACAGACACACAGACAGACAGACAGACACACAGACAGACAGACAGACACACACACAGACAGACAGACACACACACACAGACAGACACACAGACAGACAGACACAGACAGACACACACACAGACAGAGACGCAGACAGAGACGCAGACAGAGACGCAGACAGAGACGCAGACAGAGACGCAGACAGAGACGCAGACAGAGACGCAGACAGAGACGCAGACAGAGACGCAGACAGACAGACAGACAGACAGACAGACAGACAGACAGACAGAGACACAGAGACACAGACAGACAGACAGACAGACAGACAGAGGGAGGGAGAGTCACAGACAGACAGACAGACACAGACAGAGGGAGGGAGAGTCACAGACAGACAGAGAGAGACACACAGACAGAGGGAGGGAGAGTCACAGACAGACAGAGAGAGACACACAAACAGAGGGAGGGAGAGTCACAGACAGACAGACAAGAGGGAGGGAGAGACAGACAGAGAGAGGGAGTGACAGACAGACAGGTGTTTCTGATTTGGCTTCATAATAAATCACATAAATGATGCAAGTATTTGTTGGTGTCTAATTCATTAACTTTGATAAATCAGCAGCATATTAGTTCAATTGAAAATACTAAACTATTATTACATTTGTAAATATATAATCATATATTTGAAAACATTGAGTTTTTTTTTTATTTAGGGTAAAAACACATTATCCCAGTGCACCTGAAGTTGCCTAGTTGCCGATCTTTTCTTTTAAATTGAGTGTCTTGAGAATGACATGTTTACATTATGTGAACAGTTTTAAAAATGTTGGTTATCCAGAAAATTATTACTCTGACGTAATTGAACCGCCCCTTTCTGAGGAAAGATTGACAGCCCTGGCTTGTGTGTTTGTTGAAGGGCCGTATTTGTGTGGGCATGTTAAAAACTGGTGTCGTGACCCAGATCTGTGATGGGCCTGGTGGGGCCACATGTGTCCTTTTCTCCTCTTTCCAGGAGGGGCGCGGTGGTGGGGTCTTTGATGAGTCACTCAACCGCACTAAACCACGAGGGGAGGAGCTAGGGGACAATGCTGCCCTGGTCTCTTCCAAAACCTCTTTTGTCCTCGAGGTTGCTCTCCCTCCCTCCCTCCCTCCCCCTCTCTCTCGCACTCCCCTCTCTCTCGCTCTCTTGCTCTCGCTCTCTTCTCTCTCTCTCTCTCTCTCTCTCTCTCTCTCTCTCTGTCTGTCTCTCTCTTTCTGCTCTGTCACTCTTTCTCTTTACCTCTCTCGTACTCTATCCTCTCTTACTCTGTCTCTCACTCTTGCTCTCCCCTCTTTTTTTCTGTATCTGTCTTTCTTTCTCACTCTCTTGCTCCCCCTGTTTCTCTATCTCTCTCCCCCTGTTTCTCTCCCATCTTCTTTCTCCTCTCTCTCGCTCTCGCTTCTCGCTCTCTCTCCCTCCCCCCTCTTTCTCTCCCATCTTCTTTCTCCCCTCTCTCTATCTCTCTCTCTCTCTCTCTCTCTCTCTCTCTCTCCCCCTTACTCTACAGTTCTCTCTCTGTCTCTGTGTGTGTCTCTCTCTCCTGTCCCCTTCTTTCTGTGTCTCTTGCACCCTTGGCCCACCTTCTGTTTGTCTGTCTTGCTCACTGTCTTAATTTCTCTATCACACATACAGACCTTTGAACGCACACAAGTTGATGAACACACTACTGACTACGGTCATGAGCGACGCAATATACTTTAATCAGTGTTGTAAGGGGTTACTATTGGATTATTGGAAGACATCTTCAAATAATTTATGTAATTGAAGTCATTAAAGGAAAATAATATAAGTCAACTAATCGTTGACCAATCGATTTTTATAAAATCAATTGGTAACAGATCTAATAAGTTATTCGCCAGTGAATTGAATCATTGTAATTGTCGGCAGTTTTGTGCTGATCTAACCTACTAATGGATCACGTACATTTGACCATTTTTGAAAAAAATTCAATATTGAGTCACAAAAACATTTAATATGAACATAACCAACATGTTGGTTGCACCTTTGTTGTTTTAAGAATCAAATTTGACTAGGTTAATTTGTGTGTCGCTGTGAATATTTTCTATTAAAGAAAAAATATTGACTAATCGTTTCAATAATAGGGTTGTTTATGTATCCTTCACCGTACATGATGCCAGCAAATTGTCTGCCACCGCCATGACGTCAAAGCCTTATTGCCAACTAATGGACTGTTAAAATGACGGGTAGAAGCGGCCCTAGCGGACGATGACTGTAGCAATATAAAGTTACTTGTACAGCCCAGTCGGGTCGCCAGCTGTTCAACGGGCCGAGCGAGAGGCGGAGTCTCGAGCTGGAGGGGGCGGACACTGCTCATATTGTCGGCTGTATGAAACGGCCGCAGCCGTTGCACTCTTCTCATTTTCTTCCCTCAACACTGAACACCACACCTCAGCCCGTACCCCCTCCCGGCCTCCCACTCCTGACCCCCGTGACGGCCTCTTTGACTTTCACTTTCTGTCTTGCACACACACACACACACACCCACAGGCTAGACTTATAGCCCGTCCCGGGACAGACGGGGGACAGGGGCAGTGACAGCTGTGCTCGTCTCTCCTTACATCAGAGATGGGGATGGAGGGAGTTTGGAGTCGTGGACTCAGGCTCGCACTTCTCCACTCTTTTCATGCAAATTGCGACAATGGTCCAGACATTAGTTCACAAACAAATTCTTCTTTGGTAAAGGATACTGTAGTGGTAGCATAGACTGTATATAAAGTAGACTCGGCGTGCATGACGTCATCCCATTGCTTTCATCAAAATGTTTGTGCCCGTCGACTGCGCGCTGCCATTGTTGAAAGTACCCGTATATCCGGTACCAGGAGGGATAGAGAGCTATACAGTATATGAGAGGGAGACAGCCCACACGCGACTTCTTCTGGTGGTACTGTCCACTGGCTAGGGGCGCCAACGACAGAGTCAGAATGAATGGAATCCTATGGGAGCTGAAATAAAAAATATTGTGAAATTATGACCCCCGCCCCCCTCACTCTATTAATCGATAATTATTGTGCCAATATACATTAAAAAATCAATTAGGAAAGATCTTTAAATAGGTTAAAACAGGCTGCTAAGATTGGAATATTTGTATTGGAATTCCCACAGTGCTCGGATTTGGGAGACTAGACCATGTGGAAATACTTCTTCTCTGCTTGATAGTGAGCAACTAAGGGGTGGGTTGGTGAGAACCTCTCTTCCAATATTCCACAAGAGTAGAGTAGGCACACATGTATACACTAACATGGAAACGTTACTGCGCAATCTGCAACAAGCAGTGTTCACTGTGGCAAGATGAAAACTAAATTGCATCAGGAAGAATTTGGAAAACTGTCACAAACAAAACCCACCCTTGGTATTACGATTAATAATTTATTATTTTTGTTTATTCCTTTATTCCCACTCATCAAATCTATAATCCGCCCACCAATCAGGCATGGGTTAAATGCAGAGAATTTCACTGTACATTTATGTATCTGTGACTAAAGTATATTTACCTTTCAGTCATAATTGAAGCATTCTCATACTTTTCTAAAAGAGATTGTTTATCCAGTGTCCATACCACCCAAGCCTAGCCCCTACAGACAAATTAAGCATAAATATAATTTAGATGTGTGTGCTTGCACACATACAGAGAGAGTATTGTAAGAATTCTGGTAACACAGCATTATAATGCATGACTTTCCAACAATAGTTCCAGACCGTGTCCCAACGTGGCACACAGTAATTAAGAAGGCTAAAAAAAACTGCCAGTCTACTTGGCTGCAGGGCCTGAGCATCCGTTATTTGGTGTAACGGGTCGGTCTCTCTCCGGGCTGGCTGCGGACCGTGGGGGCGTTTTCTCCCGGCTATCAACAGGAAATTCCAGCCGCTCATAGAAGGGGCGAGTGGTCTGTTCCAGCAAGAGAAAGGGGGAGTTGGCTAATAGACGATCATGAGATCATGATCGTATAGGGAGGGTTAAAGACCGAAACGGGTGCTTTTCTGCCGGCCTTTAACCCTCTGGTCATTGGAACGGTCACTCTACCCACTGAGCTACAGCCAAACACACACAAAGATAGAGTGACCAACCGATATGGAGGTTCTGGGACAACTGATGTTACCATTGTTATCATCATCATCATCATCGGTCCCTTTGCAACCAAACTCTCCCTCTCTCTTTCTGAACTCGGCCATTCGCATGCTGTCGCTCAGCCTGTGTCTTGAAGGATTGTTTTTGAGAGTCCTTGGGATCTTGTCACATGTCCGTACCATTTTAGTTTCCGTTTTTTGACTGTGGTTAGTAGATGTTAATATGGTCCAATGGCTTGTTTTATTCTGTCTTTCACTTCTTCATTGGTGATGTGCTCTCTATACGAGTTGCCGAGGAGCCTGCGGAAACCTCTCAACTCTGCGGCCTGAATTGTTCTCTCTAGTTTTGCCGTTAGGGTCCATGTCTCACAAGCGTACAGAAAGATGGAGATTCATTAGTGAGCGCATCAGTCTGATCTTCGAGCTGATGGAAATATTCTTGTCTTGTCTTCTGCCAAATTGTCCTTAGTTTTGCTAGTTCTGTTAACCGATATGCAACCCAATATTTGTCTTTATGAGTTTTTTTTAGATGATACATGTTGAATTTTGGTCATATTTAGCCCTGATACATATTAAAATATTGCCTCATGCAACAGAAGAGATATCTTGCCAATATGGAGAAGGAGGGTGAGCGGGAGGGCAGATAGAGGGACAAAGAGAGCGGCACGGCTATTGCAGCTGTTGAAAGCCGTAGTAGGGTCATGGTTCAGAGCATCTTTTATAAAGTTGGTCATTGTCTGATCAAAAAATTGGGCGTGTAGACCTCACTGAATAAAACCTTTTGTTACATAATGGTGCGAGACTGCCGCCTCTGCAAATCAACATACATTTCACAATATCTTAAACTCCTTTATATAATCTTATATAATGTGTGAGTTGTCAAGTCACAGGATAGTCCATCGGTACATGTTTCATAATTTCAGTAATCATGAAATTTGTGGGATCAGCACAAAACTGACAATACGAAAGCTTCACGTTGATGATGAAATTTGTTGCCAATTGTAATCGATTTTAGTCAGTGATTAGTCAATTGATGGCATCTCTCTAGTCCATCAGGTCAAGTAGACGGGTCAGACCACAGCAGTCAGTCCAATCAGTCAACTTAAGACAGACTAGCACATCATAGCAGTCAGAGGATAGTCCAGTATCAGGTCCAGTATCATGTGATCCATCACCAGTAGGCAAATACAGCATCACCCCCAACCCTGAGAGTGTCTGGTGAGCAGCATCTGGCTTATCAGGCACCAAACCACGCGACTGCAACACAGAGCCGTATGTGATGACATGTGGAATGATAAAAGCGGCCTTTGTAAGGTCACAATGAACCAGAGCTTTTTATGACATAATGAATTGTGCTTTGCGATCAAGAAGCTCGGGCCGCAATCAAAAGAATGGCACTGCCTTTCCTGGGCAGATACTAAGGCCTCCCTTATGTTCCAACCTGGCTTGGAGCCAGTCGACCTTTGGCCCGGTGACCTGTGACCTCATCTTTCCTCCTGGTCCGAGTCACCTGATGGCTTTCGTATCTTCATTACTTCCAGCTGCTGAAGGTGTTCAGTTCTCCTTTCAGCACTGACTGATCATTGCCCTGGACTGGTGCTTTTTAGGTCTTTATTCTTAGCGTTTAACAAGCTACAAGTTCTGTGACTCATTATAAAGGCATCTATTGTATAGCTGGACGCTTGGGCTGCGGGTATCTATTGTTTTAAATAGTTTTCATAGTATAGACATGTTTTTTTCTCAATATGAAGTAACTTAATTTACTACTGTATTTTCCGCACCTCTTAAAGCTGCACCCCCATCATTTTTAAGAAAACATGGAAAGTTATATAAGCCACGCCGACCCAAAAGCCACGTCTATTTACTGAAATGTTTATTTAGTTTAACTGAACAGAACAGAAGTGAGCTGATCAGTCTCCGAACGGAGCCCAAAAACAATGTTGCTTGTTGTAACAATGGCAAAACCAGAACTGTTTATTGCTTTACTCCTTGTTACTGAAACGATAGAATATTTGTCATTGTCAGACATGCAACCATAACAACAAAATTGAAAAGTGACCCCGATCCCTTCATGCAGCCAGCATAGGAAAACAGCGGAACCCTAATACCATCATAGAAACAATAAAATAATTTAAATGATATGACACATGCCAGTTATGTGGTGAGTTTGGTGGTGTTCTTCCAGATTTCTTACTTCAAGTAAGAAATCTGGGTACGGATTGGAAATAATGGCCCGGATTGAATGTGTTTGAAACTACCCTGGGAGTGAATAGCAACTTAAATACGTATAATATGGTCAGGAATTGGCCTTTAATGCACTCCCTCCTCAAGTTTAACAATTGACGCTGTCAGCCAGCAATCATCAAACTAGTTGGACTGGCTTTGGAGCAGCAGAAGGACATTTCTGTGAAGAGAAACTGGGTCAAGGTTGGATTGTGGAGCTCATGGGAGTGTTGTGACCTTTCAGGACCTCGCCGTTCCTTCAGGGGGACAGTAACACACCACGGTTGGATCCGTCGTAGGGCTGTGCCGACTTATGGTTAAAAGTCTTTATTTAGCTTAATTACGCACATCTGGTGAGTGTGTGTGTGGTGCATGCCCTCCGCCCAAGGTGGAAATGTAACTATGCTGCGCTTTCCACTGTGCCACAACAGCAACACAAACATGCACAGTGTATATCTCTCACACATTGTTGTCTAATACGTAGGGGTGCAACGATTAGTCGATTAATCGATGACTAATCGATTATGGAATTAATCGACAACGTATTCAATAATCGATTAATCGCCAAGGAGTTGAATCATTTATTGTCAGCAGGTTTTGTTGACACCACCACCTGTTGATCTACACAAATTTGAATTTCTGAAAAACCAAAATATGAGTAATACTATTCAACATTAATAACAAAACATGACTATAAAGAAAAATATCAGAGCATATAAATTGATGTGTTTGAGTAATGAACTTAATTGTTGTACATTTGTTTGCTAATGTGAACCAAAATTGACTACATTTCAAGTTGGCAAGATTAATTTGTGCCGCCTGTCCCACCTACTGCACTGTGACAGGATAACACGATTTGATTGACACGTTGTTGTTTTTTTTTTTTTCAGTTTTCCGAGCCTGGTTTTACCAGACCCAATGTAAGCGTCTAGCGATGTGTGATGCATGGACGATGCGTTGGTTCTGGCTCGGCAGACAAATGCTGACATTGTGCATTTAGTTTTGGTAGAATCCGGTGAACTTCATTGATGTGCCGGTGACTCCCGTACAGCAGGAGCTCTGAACTGAAACATCCTGCAAGAACCTTGCACCTAGACATGGGAATCGGATTCATTGGCATCGGCAAGGATGCAATGTTTGATGCAAAGACGGACCATACAACAACACAGTGCAACAAGAGAACACAATACATTTGCCAATAATAGTCTGTCTAATAAGGCAGCCACAAACACACAGGCAGAAACACACAGGTAGGCATATACACTCCCAGAAAGACACACACACACACACACACACACACACACACACACACACACACACACACACACACACACGAATACACTGGCAGGCACACACAAACACTGGTTGAGATGCTTCGTCGCATTTGCTGTATGCCCCGTACAAATTCACTGGCAGACACACACAGGTAGGCACATACACAGTCCCAGAGAGGCGCGCGCACACACACACGCACAAACACATTCCCAGACAGACACACACATACACACACACACAAATACACTGGCAGGCACACGCGCACACACACACACAGGTAGACACATGCACACGCCCAGCCAGACACACGCATGCACGCACACATGTGCATGGACACACATGCACACACTTCCAGACAGGCACCGATACACAGACATGCACACTGGCAGGCCCAGACACGTGTATACACACGCACACACACACACACACTGTCTGGCACGCACACACATGGTTTTGTGCAGACAGATTGTTAATAAGATAGTGTGTTTACACATATAAAGGTGCAATTCATGTGGGTGGGTCCCCGCCATTTCATTACCTGCGCCGCGATGCGGGTTATGTTTTTGGTAGTGTTGGTTTGTCTGTCCCCACGATAACTGAGTAAGTTGTGAATGGATCTGGGTGAAATTTTGGACGGAAGAAGGTTTGGAACATTTTGGTGCATTTCTGTAGCCAATAAGTAACATAATCATACTTAATAACCAACTTTCAGATCGATCGCTGGGCGCTTACCGCCATCCCGTGACCAGACTTCCGGGTCACAGGGGCCGCTGGGAAATTTAGTTGGCATGTTCGCCGGTGGGAATACAGTCTATGGGTCAGTCGCAATTGCGCTTCTCGAGCACTTGCATTGATAATGGGTTGCCACACATACTGCTAGCACTAAAAGTACAAATTTTTGTACCACTACGGCGCAGGTTTTCAATCTGAGTGCTTCTAGTTATTCATATTCATTTGCTACACATTAGAGGTGAGCTTTGATGTAATCATTCTTTCCTGTGCGACTGATATAGATCCGTCAGAATCACATTCTATATACACAGCCATGGAATTTGATCATTCTGATCGATAAATCAGCCATTTTTACTGCCGATCAATCATCAGGTTCAATTTTTCCTTTGAAATAGAAACGATTATTTCTATATGTATTTTTTTTGGCCCATTCATACCATTTTTCACCTTCACAATTGGCTGGTAAACGGGTGAAGAAGAGGGAGGAGACATGCGGCAGCGAACCCACGATTCTCTGTACCATCATGACATGTGTGTGTTTTGTAGCTGTCATAACGGACTGAGCTACTTCAGTGCGCAAAATTGGAAAGAAATGTTGTTGATATTGCAAATGTTGGACAACATATATTCAACACATGTGTAGGATGGACCAAACAAGGAATCGATTAATCACTGTCAAGTAATCGATTATCAGATTAGTTGCCGATTCATTCAATAATCAATTATCATCGATTAATCAGTTCGCTGTATCACAATCTATCTCACTCGGCGAATCTGGAGATAAGTTCAGTGCCCACCTCTGCATTTGCCGATGTCCTTCCATGAGAGAGATGACTTTCTCCTATACGCAGTCACGTCCCACTCCTGAGTGAACCTTGTTTTAATGAACCAGCATCTGAAACCGGGATGTAAAGCAAAACGTCAGCATCCTCTCTGAATGCAATTGTCGGGCGATGTCTGAGTGAATCCAGAGTTTAAAATCCACTAGTGAAATAATCGTGTTCTTCATTCCAATATCGCCCAAGTCTAGAGGACACTATGTAGTGAGTGAGTAGAGGGGTGTCTGTGTTTTGGTCTGTGTGGTCATCCTGTGGTTATTCTGAGTTGGATGAGCTGAACTACCACAGTAGATGAACCTGGATGCAGCCTCTGAGAGGCGGGGCCTGGTCTGTATATGTGAAGATAACCTCAGCCTCCAATCGTGCATGAGGCGAACGAAGAAGTAAAGGAGTACTTCATTTCGTCACACATACATCTACAGTGAAATTATTTTCTCCGCCTTTAACCCATCCGATGCAGGCTGTGGGCCAACTCCAGATTCTGAGCCAGTGCCTTGGTCAGAGACACTGACTGGAGCAGGGTAATTGAACGTTTTTTTGCTGGTGGGGGAAACCTGAGTGCCCGGAGGAAACCCACACAGAGAACATGTCAACTCCACCCAGACCTTCTGGCTGTGAAGCAGCAATGCTAACCACTGCACCACTATTTTTGGACAAGATATTGACTCATCTCGTCGAGACATATCATACTCATGCGCATCTTATGTGTATTTTTGTTGTTGTTGAAAAAAGAACGCGTGACTTGTTTTGACAAAAATGAAACTTTGTGTATATATATGTGTGCATATATGCAGTGCACAATAGTCCACTGTGTCCACATTGAGAAGGAGAGGTGTCTCACTAACTAATTAGCAATATTTTGTGAGAAATCTTAGTGCCTCCTAATTTTTTCCCCCACATTCTCAGCCTGAAAACCCTGGTTGTATTCTATCCAGGTTAATAGCCCAGACCTAGCCTTCCTAAAAGCATTTCTTTTCTTTTTTTTTTTCTTTTCAGTGTAATAATTTGAGGTGTCCCACCTGGATTGAGCATCGATCGTAGCACTGGACCGTTGCAGTGAACGAACGCTGATGTGTCCTTCGTGGCCACGGGTGTGTGTGTGTGCGTGTGTGTGTGATTTGTGAGATGTGGCGCGTGCAGCGCTGGCTTGGTATTCAAAGGATGGTCCTCGCTCCCCGCATCCCTCAAATCCCTGGGTTGCCAAGCAACACGCGGTGTATGAGTGTGTGTGTGTGTGTGTGTGTGGCTGTGCATTTGGTGTATATCTGTGTGCACGTGTGGTTGGATATTAGTGCTTGTGTGTATGGTTGTGTTGGTGCATGATGCCGTGTGCCTGTGTCGGTTTGGATTGTGTGCATGTGTTTGTACGTGTGTATATGTATCTCTGGATGTTGGTGTGTCTATCTGCCTGTTAGGTTGTGTGGTGTGCATCTTATCCCACGTGTTTAATCTTAACCTGTGTTTGTGAGTCTGCATGTGGACATGTGTGTGACGGTAAGTTTGCATACGTGCATATGCGTTGTTTTTGCGTATATGCATCTCTGCATGTTGGAGTGTGTCTGCACGTTATAATGTGTGGTTTATGCGGCGCTGCTCGACCTGTGGTCGGGGGACGCGCTCTCTAACCGCTCGGCCACCGCGCGCCCCCCCGACCACAGGTCGAGCAGCGCCGCAGGTTCAAATCCCCTGTACGGCATTTTTGCAACGTCTCCCCCCAACTCTTCATCTCGGTTTCCGATTAATCCTGTCGCTATCTCTCTCAATAAAGAATGAAAAACGGCACCTGTGCCCAAATCCGCATTTGGAGCATGCACACGAGACCTGCCTTATAAGAACGGCTGAAATAAACAATTATTTTTGTTGTCGATTATTCAATTAATCACATTATTTTCCAGTCGACTTGGTTAAAAGATCATTTTTCTGTCCGCTCTTTTGCCAAAAGGGTCAGCAACAATAAGAGCTGACCCTTTCGGCACAAGAAAGCTTCACTCATGTTTGAAGGCTCAACAAGTATTTAGTGCAAATTATAACTGCAACCGATTAATGATAGAAATAGTTCACTGTTCACACAAATGAACAGCAACACAAATAACATCAAGATAAGTACGCTTTGGTGAAAGAGCTAGCACGGAAGAGTCGGTTTTTTTCCATGGTAATAAAAAGGAAATGTTAGGGCTACACGAGACGATTTGATTGACGTGTTTTTTTGTTTTGTTTTGGTTTTACCCAACCCAATGCAAGCGTCTAGCGATGTGCAATGCGTCGACGATGCGTTGGTTCTAGCTCGCCAGCCTAATAACTTGATTCCTGCCCATTCATAAATGCTGTTCTCTCAAATGGGTTGTCTGCCTTTACCTTGTACTATTCATTCGAGGGGGAGGTTTTTTAGGCCAATTTCGGAGTGCTTTATACGACCATAGGGTTTTGGGGATCTGCTTTTAATTCATCACCACGTCAGTCTGTGGAGTTATTTTATTTCTAAGTGAACTATGTGAACAGCTTATCATTTAAAGAGGATTTCTCCTTTCTGGGGATCTTGTGTTTACTTCTAATTCAATGTATTTTTTCTATTCTTTTCTATGCTATTCGCAGCACTACTTCGTCAGAGGACTGTCGCTTTGATTTTGATCAAAATTAATTTTTCTGAAAATATAAATGGTAAAATCTGATGAATATCTAGGATAACTGCCGTACATCATTGTTTTGCTGAGTGAGATTTAGTACCGAGTACAAAATGAGTTTTTTTTTTCCAAATAGGGGCACCATTTGTAAAAGCAGTTTGTTCAGTCTATGAATTGTACAATTTTTCGGACGCAAAAATCACAATGATTTTTAAGCAAAATTGCACAACCCTGATGGCTGGCCCCGCAACGTAGCGGTTAAAGATTCTGCACCGAGAGCCAGCCACTCACTCAGTCGACCACTCCGCATGCAGCGCCGTGAGATTGCTACCCCTTATAGTCATATACTGCACGTCCGCTAGTCCCCTCTCTATCAACTCTTTCGCACCGTCAAAAAATTACTTGTAAAGGGTTGTACATTATTACCTGTGTTATCACGTTGGTTGGTTTGTCCCCAAGATTTTTTGAGAACTTTTGTAGGAAAGAGAGAGTAGAGAGTAGTTGTTAGAAATGACCAACAGAAGAAATTATTCAATTTTGGTGCATTTCTGTAGCCTATAAGTAACATAATCAATTAGTCATCAACTTACCGATAGATCGCTGGGCGCTTACCATGGTCACGTGACCAGACTTCCGGGTTGCGGGAATGCTGGGAAATGTAGTTGGCTTCTGCTGAGCATGTTCGCCGGTGGCGCCAATCGCAATCACGCTGCTACACATACTGTCGTACCACTACGCCGCACGTTTGCAATCTCAGTGCTTCTAGTTTTTCTAAGTGATAATCAACTCTATTTCTATTGCACTTTTCATGCAAGGCAAAATATAGTACTTCACAAATTCACAATATACACACACACAGGACAATAAAAAGGGAAAAATCCTCCCATTCCTGCACCTACAGAGAATGCATTCGCTCACACAGGCTGAGAAATTGGTAGTAAACAAACTATTTAACACATTGACTGAGACTGATTTGAAAAGAGGGGGAGGGGGTGGCATGAATCATCATTGACCCGATAAGCAGATACAAAATTTTAGAGCTGCAACTGATTCATAATCGATTATCATCGATTAAAATTTAGAATTACAAGTATACATTTTTATGTGCACACAGCAACACATTCTGTTTTATGCCTGGGTATGTGTCTCTGTATCTGCACGTTTTTTGTCTGCCATAGTTTCTTTCAGTAGACGAGCCAGACGACGCACACACTGCATGCAGGCAGAGCTCCAGATAGGGCTGAGCTGCTGTCGTCCAATCCGGGAGGGGCGCAGCAGAACGAAGCGTGCTCTGAAT
>OMKY01098039.1:3824-17093 GCA_900302395.1 Bregmaceros cantori | reverse complement strand
CCCAACCACCTCCTCCCCACAATCTTTCCCTGTGAAAACCAGTTTAATGGGCCACCTTGAGGCCATCCGGCACCGCGCTGTCGGCGTTCAATAATTGCTGCGCTCAGACAATATGATGAGCACTTTAAGGGGGTGGGTAAATCTCTTCTAGTGCTGGGAATCTGCAGAGGAAACGGCCTCTAAATGCACCCTACGCCACGGAGAGGGTATTTAAAGACCAACGCGTGGCAGACAGCACATGTCAAGAGAGCAGCTCTGATCATGGCCCAAGATCTTCAGGAGGCCAACAAACATAACATGGTAAAACAGTGACACAAGTGTTGCCAGTGTTCATTCTAAAAAGGAATCAGAGTACTGATTAGTTACTACTACTCTTGAAGGTATAAGTTACATGACATAGGTTGGATTGACCTAAGCTCCAGTGGCTCTTGCTCCTTCCTAAACGAATGAATGTCAGTAAAACTATGGTTAAAGAAAACTGACAATGTGTCTAGCATTATGTTCAAATGTTCAACACTACATTTCACTGTTCCACCTTACACCGGGTTTCCACCAACGAAAAAAAAAACAAATGTGTTGCAGCCATCGGAGCATGCCCCACCGCGCAACGCAGCCCACGCACCCGTGCAGCAAATATATACATTTGATTTTCCGCGCAACGCAGCCCAGGTCGAAGGGGCGCTGGATATACAGCCAAACACGCAGGTGCGCCGATACAATTGCGTTGCGTTGCGCTGCACATTTGTTGGTCGAAACCCGGCGTTAGGCCACTGACTGTCCTACATTAGGAAGCTGCAAAAATGGCCCAGATTAGGGCAATTCACCAACTTAGATTACTTTTAGCTAGTTGTCACTATATCCAGCAGCTTCCGAGAACCATTTTATTGACAGAGTTAGGGAGGGAGAACCTGGGGCCCTGCCCATGCCTGTGAACCAAGTCACAGTCACCATATGTATGCTGGGTGCGGGTGCCTTACAGACTGCGCCATAGTGACAGCACATAATCGTTATCTTAGCAAATACGCGTTTTATCCATTAGAAGCTGTTTACCTAGAATACTCGATTACTAAAATATAAGGCTGCAACTAACGATTACTTTGATAATCGATGAATCAGTTCATTTTTCATTATTATTATGATAATAATAATTATTATGATAGTGAAACGTTAATTATTACTAAAAGTTTGCAATATAAACTTGCTGTTTCGCCATCTCCACATATTGCCATTTTTTATGGAAATGTTAAATGTAAGCCTACTCTTCCATACCAGCTTATAACATAGTTTTTTTCCACCCAAACTAACTTGTTATATATGTTGCCTTGGGGCTTAACAGTGTTCAATATCCAACAGAAGGGGCGGGGCCATGACACTGGGAACAGAGACTGGCATTGGGAAGAACAGATATTCAACACGTTTGAGTGGAGAATGGGCCAAACAAGGAAACGATTAATCGCTGCCAATTAATCGCTTATCAAATTAGTTGCCGATTATTTCAATAATCGATTAATCGGTTGCTGCTCTACGAAGATATCTTTGGCTGCAGCCAAAAAGTCAAGTATAGAAGCCCCATCACCACTGTCTTGCTGCTCAAAAATAATTGAAAGAGACACCGCCCCACTGTGAAAGCCCCCTTGTTGCAGTCTCTGACGTCAATGCGTGACGCCAGCAGGTGAAGTGCCTCTTCCCCCTCTCCCTCAGTCTCTCACTCATTAATTCTACGCCACAACTTGCATGTCCACTCATCCGCCTGCTCTTTCTGTTCCTGCCTCCGTCGCCCGCTCCAACATGGTGCCCAAGAGATCGCTGGTGTGTGCGTGCTCTGCCTCCGTCTGTGTGTGCGTGTTTAACATTCTTTGCATAGCTTTTCAGACACACAGGACAATACCTCACCCCCACTCACCTCACCAGGAAATGAACAGGGAAACGGCAATGACTGGCAAAATCTATGAATATAAAAATGTAAATTTGCGCAAATGTGTAGATCTCCCGAGTATGTGAGGTGGCAGGGAATGAAGATGGCGAGGTCATTTCGCATTTAGGTAAATGTCAACATGATAGACCTCATCAATATAAGTAAATGCATATGAAAATACATTTTCGTAGCTGTAAATATATGACTCATTTACTACAAACTTGAGACATAACTCAAATCTGTGATGAAGTAACAAACAAAAAATACCTGGCTTAAAATAAAATGCATTATGTACCTGGTATTTGATTATTTTCATTTATATGTTCAAGCTTGCAAATGATAACCCAACATAGTATTTCTGTAGTAGGAATTAGAACAACACTCAATATAAAAGTCACTGGCTATGTCGGAAATCGCTCCCTATCCCCCATGTAGTGCACTAAATGGGGTGCACACCATATTGTAGGGGTGTCCGAATTCTCCATGTACCCTATATAGTGCACTGAAAGTATCCCACAATGCGCCGGAAAAAGTAGTGAGCATCGGATGTACCCTAGGCAGAGCAATATAACCCATAATGCATTGACGTTTTAAAAATGACCTAAACGTCATAAAAATGACACGGCTGGAGTAAATAGCGACCGACAGCGGCAAATCGATATAAATGTAAGTAAATGAGACTTTATGTAATGAACTGTTGAATTTTATAATAATATTTTTTATAATTATATTTTACATTCAATTTTGACGCCGCCAACTCTAGTGTCCGAAATCTCGGCCGTTGCAGTTCAGTGTACTATAAGTGAGTGCACTATATGGGGGGTAGGGAGTAGGGGATAGGGAGCGATTTCGGACACTGCCACTGAGAGACTCAAAGTTTTCAAAAAAGCTCAAGACACATCTCTTTGACTTGGCTTATAACTAGGATGTTACCATCACTGCTACCTCAGCCTGTTGCATGCTGTACTGTTCAATGTTCTGTTTCTCTAAATCACTTTCGGCGCTATATAAATAAACAAAACATGAGTTTTATAAGCCTGGATATAGATTTTGTGATAAAGGACATAAAATCCCAAGTAGGAACTTGTGTGTACCTCTCAATGCCTTCCTCACTCTGCAGGTTGAACAGCAGCGACGGGACAATCTTGTCCATGTGCTGCGGGTCCCAGATGTTGGCCTGCAGCTCATCGTTCACGGTCTTGCGCACCACTCCCTGCAGACCCTTGATGCCTGCCATGCGGATCCTGGAGAGATTCAGGAGAGTCACACCTTGATGTAGAGTTCTGCTAATCCCTTGCTGTCCACCCGCTTGACAATAGGGACTTTACGCATGCACGGTTTTCATGACAGCGATGGGACGTGGAAACCAAACCCTCCTCCCACTGGTCTGAGTCGCCGTCGTATCCACAGTAATCGTTGGTTGCCGCAGCTACGGCGGGCGCTGTCTGATCAGCTGATGTTTACCACGTACAAGATCGGAATAGAATAAAAGTGGGTCCCGTGAATTCCTGAATTCCGTTTCAAAATGTAATTCAAGAGAGCAGTTGGTTTATGCACTTGGAAATCAGTTAATTTCTTGTTACTTTATAACAAAAAAATAAATAAAATCTTGTATTTGTGGGTTTGTCAAAGTCTCACTTGGTGCGGATGTCTGGGTCTTCGTAGCTGGAGTGGCACATCTCGCTGAAGCGCGACACAAAGAAGTCGTAGCTGCGGTGGTATGACGGCGTGTCCTCCTCAATGTTGGCAAACTTGACAAACTGTGGATAACGGAGAGAGAAGGGAGGGGTCGAACTCTTTCGCTGCCAAGACTCTCTCTCGAGTTATTTTCAGGTGCATCCATAAAATCAGGCAATCTTAGACTCCCCGTTTAACAAACACAATGTGTATGTACATATGGACAAATATACTGCCCTAGACACAACCTGTACATAGACTGCTCTGGATTGACCATCAACAAGGCTTAAAAAACGGGAACTTGAAGAAACGATTCCATTAACAGAGTTTAACAGTCTCGTCTGTCGCAGATAAGCCTGATCCCAGTAACCAGACTCTTCCTAAACCTGCTCCAGGAGCAGGCTAGCCTTAGCGCATCGGTTGCCCCAGTGATAGAGTGGCGCTCGGCGCTAGCTCCGTTGTTCGAATCGGAGTGTGGAGCCAAAGCCTGGATTAAGGCCGGATTGGAGCTAAAACCCTTGATGGAATAGGGCCCTGCTCTCAACAACTGCCGTATTGCATAGAATTATTACAGCATGCACTTTGTGTTTCTTTTCGCACAGTGTCCTATGCACCGTGTCTCTAGCACCAGTTCCGAGAGAAAATCCTAGTCATGGACCTTGCCAATATACCAGATTGTCATTCATGTGCGGAAATTGCATGCCTGGAAACTCAAAAACAACCACACATCGTGAAACCAAATTTTGCTAAAAAAAAAAAAAAAAAAAAAAAAAAAAAAAAAGGCTTTTAAAATGACAATTATAGATATCAATGCAGGGATGAGGCTGCAATAAGCACATCAGAAAGCACATTGACACTTGAGGCCACACAGCTCGTAAAGTGATGCAAAACGACACACACTGAGCCCTCTGCCCCCTATTGAGTGGGAAAATGTCACTTTTCCATCTCGACATTTCCCTTCTGGTGCCTAGCGATGAATAAATCATCATGCTGTTTAATTGGACAACTGATCGGGCAAGGGATGGGGCGGGCGAGTGTGACAGCTAAAAATAACTCTGATCCATCATTACATCCAGATGATAAATTATCATTATCAGGGGCCAAACAACATTGGTACCATCGACAGGCTAATGGGCACGGTCTGTCTCATGCATACCAACAGAGAAACACGCTCTCACTGGCATTATCAGAGAGAGAGGGAGAGGAAATAATAACATTAGCCAAGGTAATGGTGAAAAAGCACAGACGGGAACCAGAGATGGCAAGTAACGAAGTAGAAATACTGAAGTACTGTACTCAAGTAGAATTTTCAAGTATCTGTACTTTTCTTCTGTGACTACGTTTAACTTGTACTCAGTAGATTTTAAACAATTTAAACATTTTAAACAATTTTACATCAGTACTTCTACTACTACAACTACTCCGTACTTTTCCCAAAACAGGGTCGTTACTTTTTTCTTTTTTTTTCTGCAACGACTTGGTAGGACTACATGTATAGCGTGAATGTGTCAGTCGGTACTCGGTGATGCACTGAGCACAGTAGCAGTTAATAAGTTGTTTTCATTTAGTGTCTGGGTGTGCCCCTCAAAAAAATATCACCTGTAAAGTGTTGAAGTAGGTTTTGCACTTTATACTTTTGAGTACATTTTAGAGCATGTACTTTTTACTTTACGTCAGTGGATATTTGGATCAGCGTTTTGTAGTCTTACTCGAGTTGTTTTTTTTTAACTAATGTATTTTACTAGAAATCTCTGTATTTTTTCCATCTCTGACAGGAACGGTATGGGCAGAAAAGATCCATAAAGCAACAAGGGGAAAGTTCAACATTGATCATCGTCAGGGGGGCGTTGAGGTGTGAGCGAGAGAGAGGGGATTAGGGTGTGGGTAGGACCAGGTTCTTTTTCTTTTGGCCCACATGGATACCATGGATACCATTCAATGCACCCGTCTCCTCTCCCGAGCGCCACCTTCGCTGTCAGACGAGCTGTTCCCGTGTGGCTGCAAAGGCATCTTACCTCGAGTCACGCGGTGCGTGCATACACATACAGAGATGTTGCGTCTGTAGTCATTGAATTTGTGTAGAGGATGTGTGTCTCCTCAATAGCTGTCACAACAAACTGTTGATAATTGAATAACGTTCAAAGGTTTTAAGGAATTCTAGGTTGTAGTGGCTGATTGGTATGGCAGTTTTAAGCTATTTCTGCAGCACATTTCTGTTTAGCTCCACCAGGGGAGAGTGGGACCAAGTTGTCTTTCTCTCCAACGTGCACACACATGCAGGATTGAGCAACGGCAGGATCTAGGCTACATTCCTCCACAACAGCCATAAAAAATAAAAGAAAAAAATATATTTAAAAATACAACAGTAGGGCTGTTGTAGGTGGCGTCATGGCTTGGCGGCGGCAGACATTTTGGTGGTACCCTGTACATTGAAGTATATTTCTTAGGGCTGCAACTAACGATTATTTTGATCATCGATGACCCATTTTTACTGATGATTAAATCGATTAACCGGTTCAGTTTTCAATTAAAATGGGATCGATTATTAGTGCAATAGTTATTAATTTGCAATATTAATATTGCAACGTTTTTTTCTGCTCATTATTGCCATCCATTGCTAACATTTCAATTTTTTAGTATTACCATACCACCTATATTTATACAGCACATTTAAAAATAAACAAGTTGTGCCAAAGTGCTTTACAATAAAACAATTTGAAAAACGACAAAAATAAACTCCTTCCCATGGAAGAGGCTACTCTTCTAAGCTAAATTCTAACATTGGGTTTTCACCCCAGCTTACGTGTTGTCTTTATTGTATTAGAGCGATGACACTGGGAATGGTGACTGGCACTGGGAACAACAAATATTAAACACGTTTGAGCGGAAGATGGACCAAACAAGGAAACGATTGATCACTGCCGATTAATCGATTATCAAATTAGTTGACGATTATTTCAATAAATCGATTACCATCGATTAATCTGTTGCAGCTCTAATACTTATACGTACGGTTAAGTGGTACACCTTACCATGGCCATGTCCGAAATCGCTCCCTATCCCCTATATAGTGCACTATATGGGGTGCATGCCATTTTGTAGGGGTGTCCAAACTCTCCATGTACCCTAGGTAGTGAACTGAAAGTATCCCACAATGCACCGAAAAAAGTAGTGAGCAACGGATGTACCCTAGACTAAGCAATATAACCCATAATGCATTGCGAGACGTTTTAAAAACTACCTAAACTTTTAAAAAATGGTGCGACGGGAGTATATAGCGACCGGCCACGGAAAATAGTTATAAATGTAAATACTTTTGACTTTTTGTGATGATTGTTGAGTTTTATAATTTTATTTTCTATAATTATATTTTATTATAATTTTGACGGCGCCAACTAGTGTCCGAAATCTCGGCCGTTGCTGTTGAGTGCACTATAAGTGAGTGCACTATATGGGGGGTAGGGAGTAGGGGATAGGGAGCGATTTCGGACACAGCCCATGTCTTCCAAGTCCATTATATAGGGGCAAATACAACGGACGTAGTCAGGCTGGCACCTGCTGGCCATTGACGGCATATTCCCATGGATGAAACACTTTTAAATTGACAATGCTATGAAAATATCGCTCTCTGTCCGTTCGTCTGACCATGATGATACCACCGTAATGTCTGCCTTTGGTTGTAGCCAAAAATTATCAAACTCACAGAGTTGGTGCCGAGGATCTGCAGGTTGGGCTTGTCGGACTCCAGCAGCTTGCGCACCATCTTGAGGAAGCTCTCTACGAACAGGTTGATGCTCTGGCAGTGGCAGGCCATGAGCAGCTGGTCCAGGGCCTCCATGGCTATACACACATAGCTGTGCACAGCAGCATCCATTAATCGACTGGACTCACACACACACACACACACACACATATATCTGCTGTGTCTCAAATCATAGTAGGACGCTGTCCAAAGTTGGTTACATTCAGAGTTGGGCAGAAACGCATTACAGTTACTCAGTTACAATTTTTGTGTGTACTTTTTTAACTTTTGGATAACATTTTTCACATGTTACTTTCTACTTTTACTCAAGTAAATTTGAGGTGGAAAAAAAAAACATACTTTTTACTGAGATGTCAGCAATTCGCTACTCGTTACATTAACTCAGCCTTCAGTGACACCTGTTGGCACATATGTGACCTCAAATCTTTCTCTCTCTCGGGAGATAGAGATAGAGAGATAGACAGATAGAGAGAGAGAGAGATTAGAGGGGCCAGCCAAGCAGCCCGCTCGTTTGAATGCTCTGTGAACAGCAAGTCAAAGTATTGCGTTAAACAAGCAACAACACCAGCGGACCCGTATCTATGGCGTGCCACGTCCCTGGACAGCCTCTCAGACAGGTACGCCCCGATCCGGTCCAACTTCTCTGGTGCCGAGAGAGCGTAGAATGTCAGTTTCTCCATGTTGGCTTTCACCAGGCCATCCTGGAGGAGATGAGGGACAATCGACGCATAGACGGTTAGATGCACATGCACAACATTAAAGTGATATCAAGACAACGCTCAGAGTGGAAAGATTCAAGATTCCAGATTAATTTTAATTCGCCATGTTGCATATACAAGTACATACATATACAATTTTAGTTGGCCATCTCTCTCAGGATCAGAAGGTGGTGAGCATAGTCAGGGCTCCGAACCAGTTCAAGGAACGAAAACCGGAAACGAACGGAAATTTACAGAATTTTACGAGGAGCGTAAATGGAAACGTAAAAGGATCTCTTCAACTGTTCCAGAACAGAAACGGAACATTATGAAATCCACAAGACCGGTTAAAAACGTTTTTTTTTTCTGTTCTCTATATATTTTAACATATCTTATGTCTAGGAGACTATTTCCGTCCACTTTCACTGTCAGTCATCAAGGCTCCACAAGGCTGTATCTGGGGCTCCATCTTGTGGACAGACGAGTACGTGAATGTAATGGCGTTTTAAACCCGGTTTTCATGTTAATACAGTTGCACTGAAGTTTGAAAGTCCACCAAATATATTTTGAACGAACTATATAAAAAAATAATATTTCACAAAATTAGGAACTTTAAGAACGAACGAAATGTTTGCGCTCCGAACCGGTTCAGGACCGATATTTTGGTGGCGGAACGGTTCCGAGAATGAAAACGTTAAAGATAGGCCTGGCTGAACCGTTCAGAACGGAACATTAGAAAAATAAATTTGTTTTCAAGCCCTGAGCATAGTACAATAACATAAGCAGGAGACAACAGCAACAAAAAAAGCAAAAACAAGGCCTACGGGAAACAGTTTAACCGGACGGAGCCCGAAAACATAGTCTATTCCTTCTTTGCTGTTCACAGATCGATTAAACTTAAATGCAGCATCATATGAAATTTGTTTTTATGATGATCCATGAGGGATTTGAAAAAAATAAATACATGTTGTAAAATTCTTCGTGCCATAGTTTACGCTCCGTGCCATCCAGCTTCCGCTTCCGGTGCAAAGTGTCCCAGGACAGGCCTACCACATAGCTCTGACCTGGAGGCGGGCGTGTGTCCCGCACCTCCATCTGGGATAGGATCAAATATGACTTCCAGCGGAGTGGGGGAAAAAAAACAGAATAGCTGCACTGCCTCATAAGCTGCATATAGTTCAAAGTGAGGGAAAATGTCATGGCTTGTAGCCCGAAAAATATGGTAATTGAACACAGATCGGGGTGTAGCAAGCGAAACTTAAAACACCCTGTGTTTTGTGCGATTAAAATTAACTTGACTTGGCTCTGCTTTGATGCCCTACACAGGCTGTTGACACACCGGAAGTGTGTTTAATTCTCAACTAATTATTGGAATTTCATTATTTTATAATAATTAATAAAATATTGTAATATAATTATTACTGTAACAAAAAGGTACGGCACTGCATACCTCTGGATCTTCAGGGAAGATGTTGTCGACGAGCCTCTTGTAGCGAGGCCTCAGGGCCCCGCAACAGCCACATACACCTGCAGAAAGCACAGTAACGACATACTGAGTACATGTTCACATTACATACATGGGAAACTCTTATTTTGGTAGTTGAATGATCACAGAATTTTCATTGGCTGTGTCCGAAATCGCTCCTTATCCCCCATATAGTGCACTATATGAGGTGCACGCCATTTTGTAGGGGCATCCGAATTCTCCATGTACCCTATATAGTGCACTGAAAGTATCCCACAATGCACCGCAAAATGTAGTGAGCATCGGATGTACCCTAGACAAATCAATATAACCCATAATGCATTGCGAGAAATATATTAAAATGACCTAAACTTAAATAAAATTTTTAAAAAAAATGGCACGGCGGGAGTAACAAATCGACCACGAATCTCTAGTGTCCAAAATCTCGGCCGTTGCTGTTGAGTGCACTATGAGTGAGTGCACTATATGGGGGGGGGGGTAGTAGGGAGTAGGGGATAGGGGGCGATTTCGGACACAGCCAACCTCTCTTTTTTTGACATTATAGTCGGCCAATCACAATACAGTGATTGTAGTGGGCCAACAACACACAAAATAGTAATTAAATTGATGGCGAAGAGGTGCTGCACCTAAAGACGGCCCCCATTCTAACTACGCTGTGGTTTAGGATCATACCGCCAGCAGTGCCGCGAGTTCTACTCCCCTCAAACTTTTCTGCAATGTCTACCCCTGATCTCTTTAACCCAGTTTCTGGCAAAAAAAAAAATTGTTGCCTCTCTCTCCTTTGCCTCCTTTTGGGTCCGTGGGGATACCAAGTACCGCTGTGCGCCAAAGTAAGTGCACACACGCAGGAACAGATGTATGCATCGACTCAAATAAGATCAGGGAAGAACTTATTTTAGTATGCATTCTCTGTGGAGTTTTCCTGGAAGTCTCTCCCTGGCTTAGCTACAGAAGCCCACTCATGCATCCATCAGAGTCTGGCTCTTCTCCTGCTGGGGTGTCCTATATGGAGTTTCTCACCCAGACAGAGCCTGCCAGAGACACTGGCAGGACACACAGTCATTCCCACTGGGTGGTTCAAACCCAATTCACACACAAGTCTCTTTGTGCCCCCAGTACAAGGTTACAGGGGACCTTGGGGGAACCACAGACAATGAGATTGTGGAGCATATAATGCAATTCGGTAGAATAGAAGGTTTTTTTGGGCACAAGCACAGTTTTTCATTCTTTATTGAGAGAGATAGTGACAGGATTAAATTGCAAACTGGGATGAAGAATCAGGGGGAGACATTGCAGAAGAAAAGCCGGAGAGGGTATGCGAACCCTCGGTGTTGCACGCGCGCCTATTTCATCATGGATTTTCAGTGCCGTTTTCCTTGTTTTCAGCTTCATGTTTTTCATGATTATGGAAATATGTACTAAAAACATGCATTTCACAGTCGTTCACTGACGAACAGACGCGTATCCCATAGTCTGCAGCAGCCCCTGTTGAAGCAGTCGAACCATGTTTCACTAGGAGACAGCAGAACGAGGCCAGAAGGGATGTAAATTGGTCCGGGAAATCCATCAGTGGTGTGGTCTGAGGATAAAGCTGACCTTATGCAACCGCTAGAGAGAATGGATGACTACATTTGATACATGCCCAAGTGCCCAGGGCGTCATAATAGATCTTGCGTAGACTGAAATACACTAAGCTGGATTCAGTAATAGATCACAACCATCACACGGCTATTCGGTGTTGATGCATTCATCATTATTATTCTTTGTTGTATAGCTACAAAAAAAAAAAAAAAAATGCACACACAGGACAGGACATGGGTAAAGTTTATTACTGATGTGCTGTTTCCAGAACAATCTGGTTTATAATATACCGTATTTTCCAGGCTAAAGGCTAGAACTGTGTGGCTTATAACGCAGTGTGGCTATCCTGTTTTTCTTTTCCCCCACCGGAGGGTTAGTATAAAATAAAAAGAAACGCAGCTGGAAGTCACATTTGAAAGCCGCCCCATCCTATCCAAGATGGCGCCACGGGACACATGCCCGCCTCAAGGCCAGGACGGATTGCTAAGCGATTGACCTACGGACAAACTGACGGATGAAACTACCTACGGAACCGGACGAAAGCGTCCGTTTCCGTTATTGGCGGAGGGTATACATGTGTAAAAGGGGAACGAGAGCGCAGGGACGTGTGGACATGCCGTAGATGGCCGTGAAGTGGAAGCGATCTCACAGCGCTGCGTGTGCTGTGATCTAAGCCATCGCAACAAGACTTATGTATGGAGCCAGCCCCTCGTTTCTCATTTTTGTCCGTTGGCCCCCTAAGATCGCTTTGAATATTTGCCAAGAACATGACTTTCTGACTAAACGAGAGCTGAAGCTGTGAAGAGAGACTGAACGTTTCAGTGCTACATCAATTCACAAAGGGCAATGGTATAATTGAGTGTTTTTTCATGCATATGTATGAACGAATAGAAATGAGCAAGACAATTATTGCCGCTAGGGTGATAATGGTATACGATAATGGACTGATATGGGGGGCATCTTGCGATACTATACACTAGAGCCATTACCCGATTAATGTAAAAAATAAATAAAAACAAAAATAATAATAATGTGAAAAGTGTGTCTGTGTGTGTGAGGGAGAGAGCTAAAGACATAAAACATTAATACTAAAATATTTAATACCTGCAGACCATAAATGGACACCGCGTTAGTTTTGATGTCCGTGCCTACTTCCGGATTGGTATGGGGGGAGCCTAGTCTCCTAAAACCGAGCCCTATGGGACTTCCAATACAAATATTCCAATCTTAGTAACCTATTTAACAATCTTTTTAATTTTAATTATCGGTTAATTGAGTGAGGGGGGCCATAATTTCACAAACGTGGCAAAAATTTGGCGTTAATATTTTTAGGATCCCATTCACTCCGACTCTGTCGTTGGCACCCCTAGCGGACAGTACCACCGGAAGAAGTTGCGTGTAGGGTGTCTCTCTCTCAAATACTGTATAGCTCTCTCTATCTCTCCGTGTCCCGGATATATGGGCACTTTCAACAATGGCAGCGTGCAGTCGGCGGGCACAACAAAATGTGATTAAAGCAATGGGATGACGTCATGCACGCTGCGTCTACTTTATATACAGTCTATGCTGCAGACCTACAAAATTCTACTAACAAACACCATTTCTTAGAAGCTCAAAGATTGACCGTTATTTGCACAGTTTGTATGCACAGCAGCGTTATGCATCTCTAGCTCATTTCCGAGTGCACCTCCACCTCAGCTGGTGGTGTAGGTGGACCAGGATGTGTGTACGGGCTTAGCAGCAGCAGGAGCATGGTTGTGACACAGCTTATGTTCTCAATGTTCACGGCAGCCGCTCATGAGCTCAGAAAACAACAGAGTGGAATGATTGGAATCCTTAGACAGTTAGTGAGGAAATAGCAGGCAAGACATGTAGTGTTGGGTTTCAGTTAGACACAACTTTGAAATTGATATCAGATTATTGATGTTAAAATCGCTACTGAGGGTTACTTTGTTGATCATCGATTAAATAATACTAGTGGTAGTTAACCACTACTACACCGCAGACCTCCACAGACGTGCTACAGAAAACACAGAATTTACTGCACAATACGTCATGAGACATATTTTCCAAATGTAGAAAATGTTAAATCACAATTTTCTTTCCCAGAAAAATCGAGAGACCCCTTTGGGAGCAGGTCGTTGCGTCA
>OMKY01097987.1:0-11241 GCA_900302395.1 Bregmaceros cantori | reverse complement strand
ATCAAGAGACTCACGGTTCGGACCGATCCTCGGATCAAAGCTCACGGATCACGGATTTTTTCGGATCATCGCAACAAAAAAACAAAACAAAAAAGACAAGACAAAAATAAAAACACAAGTTTGTCTTTTGTTTATTAAAAACTGTTGAATTAAAATACATTAACTCAACTTAAGTGCATCGGGATAATATATGTTTTAAACATAAATAATATTATTAATAACCACATATTATATATTTACAAATGTAATAAAGAGAACATTGTTATTTATTTTCAATTAAACATGTATATGTTGCTGCTCTTATCAAAATCATATTGAATTACACACTGCCATATTATACTTAATTTATGTGATTTATTGCATTTCTGAACTATTCAGTTGAGAGACACAGAGAGACACAGAGACAGAGAGAGAGAGAGGGGGGGGAGAGAGAAGCGGAGAGAGACACAGAGAGATCGACAGAGAGAGACAGATAGAGAGATAGTGTTGAAATACTCGCGCTACAGCTGTGACCGCGCGCGCACGCACACACGGGCACACAAACTTGTGTGCGTTTACACACACACGCTCGCGTACACACACACACACACTCGCGCGCACACACACATACATACACACACTCACGCACGTTTCTGCTACACGGGGCTGTATGGGGCAGGGAGAGTCGTGTTTTAAACTGGAGCGCAGCGGAGCGGTGTCCTCTTCCAAGCAAACCCTGGTGTGGTTCAGTGGATGTGTGAATAAAACTGCTCCACGGTTCGAGCCACACATGCTCTTTTTACATATAACCTCCACGACACCCCATACATAATCTTGTCGCGGAGTGAGATTGCTTCCCCTCACGATCCTATACTGCACGTCCGCTAGTCCGCTTTCACATTAACACTGTCAATAAAGACAAAATGGAAAAAATAACTTATTTAATTTTCAATCATATAATTGTCTGTTTTTTATTTGTTCAATTGTTGGGCACTCCCCCCTTTTTTAGACTTCCTAAATCATTGTACCATAAAATAATATCTAAGTTGGAAACAAAAATGAATTTTAGATCTAGTCCTTGCAGCCCCCGACATGTACGCATTGCCTGAAGACGAGCAATAAACCTTTCTGTTGGGTGGTCAGTTGGAAGTTCCTGTTTGTGGAGTCTCTCAAGTGACAAATTCCGTAGCCAACAATGGCTCTTTCCAAACCTGTTTACCTCTAATGGTGTCATTCATTGCATGCAAACGTCAGCATTTTAAATGCCCCCTATTTTTTTTCCTGCAGTTCTATTGACCTTCATCAACTGTTGGAGTGTGAAGGCTGCCACCAGAGTTCAAGACTTCTTCGCTGCTGCCAAGCTCCTTGCGCTCGGCATGATCATCATCATCGGCTTTGTAGAGATTGGGAAAGGTATGTATGGTTTAACAAGCCGTTATTCATGGTAGTTTAATGTAGAGCTGTCTCTATAACAAATTTAGCTGGATGTAGGGCTGTGCAAAGATCCATTTTTAAAATCGATGGATTTTTGAAGAAGTGAAATCGTCAAATCAGATTAATCTTTTTTTTTTTAAAGTAATTTCTTTCCGGTGTCAGCGCCGTTTTTCCATCTTTTTATTGGATATGATTAGTCGGAAACCGGGTCGAAGAGATCGGGGGTAGACATTGCAGACAAGTCGACAAGCGTAGTCGAACTCGTGACACTGCGGACTCTGCGGTAGATGCAGCGCCACTAACATGAATCGGGTCGCTTTAGGGGAGGTGTCCATAACCACTCGGCCAACGCGGACCTCGGATTCATCTTTCAACATTTATAATAATGATTTTGCAGGTCTGGTTTCAAGTTATATGGGTGAATAAAATGTATATAATTGATACTTGTATTAATCCTAAGTCAAAGGGTGAGTGAGATGCCTCTGCTTAATTCCAAAAATGGACAACATTGGACAGCATTGGCAAAGTTTCTAGTTTTCATATATTTTGTCATTTTTTTTAATCCTCATAAATCGTAATGAAATCTAAAATCAACATTTCAGAGATTAAAATCTGGGTTTTAATTTTTGGCAAAATCGTATAGCCTTAGCTGGCTGATGAAATGCCCAAAAAAATCATTGCAATAATTGATAATATTGTCGTTGCATGGCACAAGCACTGGTTTTCATTCTTTATTGAAAGTGAGATAGCGATAAGATTAGCTCGGAAACTGGGATGAAGGGGGTGGGGGGGTATTGCAGAAAGGGGATGAGAACCCGCGGCACTGCTAGACCTATGGTCTTGGGGACGTGCTCTATAACCACTCTGCCACCGTGCCGCCCTGTAGAACCATGCTTTTTGTAGGAATTGCGACATCACAGGGGCCTTGTACAGTACGGGCCAGATGTCCCATTGCTTTAGCCGGCAGCTGTGATACATGCGAAACATGTATTACAAATTCGGCCATCTTGGATCCAGCCATCTTGTAAGTTTTGGCCCACAAAATCTCATCAGTTCAACTACTTACCATAGAGCAGTGGCACAGCGTTGGCGCACACAAAACCATTACATCCTCTATGCTCCGAGTTTCAGGGATATGAATATAAGAACTCTCATCCTTGATTGGAGAATGGCAAGTTATACTAGTCACGTCTATTCTCTCTATGTCCACTTTGCTGCTCTGTGGGTGCTACTGATATCAAGCCCCTGCAGTTGTCCATGCAGTGTGGACAGGAACATGAACAAAATACCGGTAATTGTGAGAGAAGACCAGCCTGGGGCCACACTGCTGGTTAATGTGACCCTCTGTTGATTTAATATGGAAGCGGCCTGGAAAAACAGCCGCTGTTAACATTGATTGAAACTCAATTGTTCAGGTGACTCTGTGACATTTCCACAGCAACATTTAGTGCTTGTTGTTTGGCGTTACCCAAGTCCTGGACTCTTGTCTCTTCCAATGAGACCAGAGCCTCAACGATTGTCCTCCTGCAAAAATTATCAGAATCAAGGTTATTGCCATGGTCAATAATACAAGTTCACAGACTAGGATTTTTCTTCGGTAAACAGTGCCAGAGACATGGGATGAAGGAGCCAAAACAAAACATAATAATATCAACAATTATTAAATACAGTAGTGCCGCAATATTGTTAAGAAAAAAAAAAAGATGGTGACCAGGGTCGGTAGCTATCTACAGTTCTACAAAAACAAAAAAAACATCTTTTGTGATATCAAAGTTCAGTGCGCACCCATGAGCATGATCACAGCCAAAATGCCGCTGAAATGAATAGGGGAAATTCCATCTTTGGAAAAGGGTGACCCATGTTGGTGCACATTCTGCTACAGGCGGAGATCTGATCCAGATCAGATTCGGTGTGATAATGCTGTTGGGAAGGTTCATGATTGCTGAATAGATTTTCAAGATGACTGAATTCAAGATGGCCAAATCTTTGGTCCATAACTTCTGACTGGGTGGATGTATTTGCCCCAATTTCTTTAGCCTTCTTTTCACAATATTGTTTGATTTAGATATAAAGCATATATATTTTTATTTCATATAAAGAATAATCCTTCAAGGTGGCTCACTTTTTCCCTTTGTGCGATTACTGTGATGGCACTTGACACAAAATGTCTGCCAACACTCTGGGAAGCACCCTATACAAGGCTCTTGTGATGTCACAATTTGGATTCCTTGAAAGAAGAAACTTAAATTCATTCTACAGCACCCAGGTGGTTCAATGGGAATTGTACTAGATGTGTCGTTGCATTCACCCCCTCATGCACTCCCTCATCCAACAGCTGGGGGGGAGTGGGGGGGGGGTGTTAGTTTTCAATTATGTGGGCAAACCCTGCATGTATGTTTGCTAAGTGCAAGACTAGGTCCTCGGTCAAGTTCCTATGACCTGCAATCATCCTTCTCACGACAGTGAAACTTTCTACATCAGTATGTTGGGTTGGTGAGTTTGTGTGTGTGTGTGTGTGTGTGTGTGTGTTGAGGCCACTGACGTTCTAGTCCACTAACGTATACACATGTATATTATAGTTGCAACTGATGAATTGATTATTGATTTCATTGTAAGATTGTGTACCCGGCAAAGCCCAGCTCTGTCCCCGCGTCCGTCAGGGCTGTTTTGGTCTGAATCCGTACCCAAAAGTGTCGGGAGAGGGGCTTCTCAAGTCAGTCATGTCAGAATGTCCAAGTATCCACTACCATGACACCACACCAACAACCCTCACTGACCATCACCTTACCCAACCACATAAACATTCAGCCTAGCTCCTATGTCAATTTTTGAGCATACATTTCAGTCCAAAACCATGATATTAAAATCAATGTGATTGCCTCATCAGTGGTTTCAGAACGGGATCCAACGAATTTGATAATCCATTAATCGACTGCAATTAATCGTTTCATTGTTTGGTCCATCATCTGCTCAAATGTGTTCATTATACGTTCCCAATGCTATGCCCAGGGTTATGGCCCCACGGAAGAGTAGGTTCTTCCATGCTAGCAGTAAAATGCAAATGTTAGTGGGTGTCGTTGGCACCTAACACACCCCCATTCATGTTAATGGCGCTGTGTCTACTGCAGCGTCCCCAGTGCCGCTAGTTCTCCTCCCCTTGTCTGCTTGTCTAGAACGTCTACCCCTGATCTCTTCAAACCAATTTCCGACTAATGTGCATGTGCATGCAATGTAGTGTGCTTTGTAGGGGTGCACCGATCAAGTTTTTTTGCTCCTGATCCTTTGATTTTAATGATCGGCCGATCCCGATCTCCGGTACCAAGTCCCGATCCTCGATACAAAGTCTCGATACAAAGATCTGACCCTGCAAAAATTGGTAGTACCCAAACTATTTGGCACAATTGTCAATTTCAATAATAGTAAAAGTAAATGAACAGTCATTTGGCTCCCAAACTCATTTACCGATCCTGATCGGGACAAAATCACGAGTCCCGATCCTTGGAAAAAAAGTCTGGGGGAGGTGGGGGGGGGGTAGCTCACTGCACCGCGGACACTGTGATGGACACAGCGCCATTAACATGAATCGGGGAGTGTTCAGTGCAGCGTCTTTTACCACTCTTCCAAACGAAAACCCATTTGGGTTGTTTTTCAAATGTCTTGGCTAGCGCTTCCTCAATCAATTCAATTTTGATTCATGAGGTCACAAACTGTTTCAATCAATGATTCAATATTGTTGTTGATTTATTTACATATTGCTAGATCACATTAAAATAATGTCCCATAGACAACACCTCCGAGTGCCACAGCACATTGACTGTTTTAAAAAGGGACATAAACCCACATCTTTTTAAAAAAGCTTTCTTTTAACTTTTCTCTTGAATTCGTTTTTAGTTTGTTTTTAACTTTCTTTCACTGCTTATTTTCACTTGTCTTTTAAATATGTGCTATGTTGTTTCATTACAATGAAAGCTGCATTATAAATAAAATGTATTATTATTATTATTATTATGTGTATTTGTAATTGTAGCTGTGTTTGTGTTAGAGGGCCACACAGAGATGAGTCAAGCAACTGTATGGGTTTAATTTTGAAATGCTCCGTGGCCGCAGAATTAAAAAAAATATATAGTCACCCTGGAGCAGATTGATCCATATACGTTTGAATTGATTTATTATCTTTTGAGAGTCAATCGATTCACAATCTTTTGAACCCTGCCCCAGTATTGGCAAACTTGAACCTTATGACTGAAGAACAATTGATCTTCTAAAGGTCTCTCACTAACCCCGTCCCTCCTATTTTCCTAAGAAACTCGAGGTTTCTTGTCCCCAGGCTGGACAGCTTAGTGTGAGTGTTCCTTGACTGTGTGAGCGACTAATCCGTCTTAAATAGGTGCAATGCTCTAATGACCAATTGGCCCAAATGCAACCCTTGCTGTTTTGTCCACCGGGGTCTCCACCATTCTTCACAAAGCATCCTCCTTCTTACCCAGGACATAGGGTTTGTAAGATTGGGGAAAAAAAAATCATAATCATGATCATTTGGATCATAATAGAAATCCTGATTATGAAACGACTATAAACATAATTTTATTGCACTTTTTGCCATTTTTCATCTTCATTGGTTTGGATAGTCGAAACTTGGAGTGAAGAGATCGGGCGTAAACAAGCCGGCAAGGAGAACTCGTGGCACCGCGCATGCTGCGGTACACGCAGCGCCTTTGCTAACATCTACTTCAAACAGGTGGCACATACTATGGTCTATGGGGTGCAACCATTAATCCATGAATTCATTTAATAGTTTGTGTCGGAGTAATTAATTAAATTGTTGTACATTTGTTTGCTGACATCAACCAAAATTGATTACCGTTCAGGTTGACAAGATTCATTTCTGTGCCGCTGTGAATATTTTAAATATTTCTTTAGGTAAAATGTCTAACCAATTCGTCATTTCAATAATCGGCAACTAATCGACTATTAAAATAATCGTTGCAGCCTTATTATGTTGGTGGTGAAAAGGAATGTGGCCTTGGACTGGAATGCCTTGTATTCAGCCCTTCACTGGTGAAGGTAAATGGTTAGTAATTCATCAGTGCAGACTTTCATGGTTGCCAAGTCTCTCTTTGACGGACTCATCCCCTGCATGAGGGTGGGGAACAAGTTAACAACCTTGTACTTGTAGCCCATGTGTGCCTTAGCGAGTCTCGTCTTTAGTGCTGTTTGAATTGCCTGCACACTGATGGAGGGGTGTGGGTGGGGGGGACCTGGAGAGGAAACGAGCCCATAATCTCACAAGCTTAATTTCCATCCCTTTGTGTGTACATGAAAACATTGGTCTGTGTTTGGGACCAGGCCTACACTTAAAGTGGATTAAGCGCGCACCCTGTCTGTGTTTATTCAGTGCAGACATTTTCATGCAGGTTGTACTTTGGCCTGTCATGATATTCATGAAGTCAATTAATTGTACACTAACTTTTTAGAGCACTTATAACTAATTGAACGATGAGGGAAATGATGTTTAAACGTTGGTGCACTTGCAAATTTCATCTCAATACCCACTGAAAAAGAAGTTTGTTGTTGCCCCGAGAACATGGGGCATATTCTAACCTGAAATGCAATTGTAGCACGGATTAATTCCAAGGCTATATCAACTTGACAAAGACATATTTTTAAATTAAGGCATTTCCAGTATATCGCCCACCTCTAGTTCAGTGGATTTAATAAAAAGTGCCCTGATCAGAAACTAGGGCTTGGCTGAGGGACTTGTCTCAGTGTGCTACTATTTTTGATACACTGTATCAAATAGTGGCACCACTATTTGATACAGTGTATCAAAAATGTAAGCTTGCTGAAGAATACACCGTCACTCATACCTGTAGAAGCAGGTGACTAGACTTGCTGCAAAAGTGTAACAGTCAGCAAACACGCACATACACACACATACACACAAACTGTTTACTGACCTGAATGCAGTAATAATGAGGAGCTTAGGTTACAACACTCAGACCTGTGTGGGCTTGTGTACATGAGAGACTTGATATCAACTTATTTCTGCCATTCATTCATTCTGCCAAACCTGTCAAGCATCTGGTTGACCGTAGGTGGTGAGGGTCGCGGCTAGGGCTGGGATGATCTTAGAAGTCTCATGGCATGATCATCGTGCCCCAAAATGGCGCGATATACGGTATGATTGTGATCGTCTCCCAACCCAAGTTTGTAAATATTCTTGTTATTTTTATCTTTTATTGGATAGGATTAGTCGGAAACTGGGTTGAAGAGATCGGGGGTAGACATTGCCGACAAGTCGACAAGGTCGCGTTAGGTGCGGTGTCCATAACCACAGTTTGTAAATATTCTGTGATGGTCTACGTGCATCGTGTTTGACAACCTTTGGTTCATCCAGAAGTGCTCATGTATTTTTAACCTGTGTCGGAGCAGTGCATCATGAGTAATTCTCTTGAGTCACGGCGTCTGTGGGCCATAAACGACTGGTGCCAGCTTTGAGCCGACAGTTTGGTGTTAATAATGGCTGACAATATAAAATGGATGATAAGAACTATTTTAATATGAAGAAATCATACTATGCAAAGTATTACGATAAGAATTAAATGTAATGAGTTTGTCAGACTAAGTGATTTAATGGTACATTTGTTGGCTGAGCAAATTTAACTATATTATTTTGAATTTTCTTGATTTGTTGGTTTTTAAATTAAATCAAATCAAATCAAACTTTATCTATATTGCACTTTTCATGCAGAGCAATTCTAAGTGCTTTACAGCAACAAACAAAGCAAAACAACGAGAACAAAAGGAACACTCAATCCCCAACCTTCCAAACCCATTAAAACAACCATACCCACATACAAATACAAGAGCACACACACACACAGGCAAGTGAGTTGTCATTAAAATGAGAGACATGGTTTGGCACTGAAGATGTACAGCAGGAGGAAACGCAGGAGTACTAATCTCAGAAAGATTTTAGTACAAATAAAATGAAATAAATGAATAAAGAACTAAAAACAGTGTAAATATTTACCGGTATAGAAATAAAATGATAGTAATGGTAATAATAAATACATAAATAAATACATAATAAAAACGAACTAAAATGCTGTTAAAATGAAAGCAAACACTAGTAAATAAATAAATAGTTAATATAAAAAATATGTGGTGACTAAGTGCCAGTGTACTTGGTTAAAAGCTAGGTTAAATAAATGTGTCTCAAGTTTCCTCCTAAAAATATCAACCGTCTCCACGGCCCTGAGGCCCACCGGCAGGCTACAAATACTAATGATGTCATTACATCATTAGTATTTGGTCTATTTCTTGAAAAAATACAATTAGTCAACCAAGTGTTTAAATAATCTGAAACTAATTGACTATTAAAATATGGTTGGTTGCAGCCCTAATGTGGGACAACTTGCACAGAAAATGATGTCACAGTTTCTAATATGAATTCTGTATTGGGCCTCCTTTCTTCTCTGGAGCACCTTGGGAGGTGTGTGAGTGTTTGAATGAAGGGGGTGGGGGGAGAGGGGATTGTGGGGGGGCTAGTGAGTAGGCTAGATGCTAAAGCAAACAGAAGAATCCTGTAGTAGTGTAGTTGAGTGCAGCGTAATCCAACAGTGCATATAATTGTATATGTGAGTATGGGGAAGGGGGTGTTGTTAGTAGTGATTATAAGATTACAGAACGACAATCTGTATACGCTACCGAAGGTGGGCTGAGGATAACCACTAAACATACGTGTGTGGAATTGTGCACATACTTTTGCCTAGGGCTGTGAGGTTTAGCTAAAATATTTTCACGTTCAATATCATAATATCAAATTTGTGTAGACTGTTGATGTAGACCAATAGGTCGTCATGATGTCAGCAAAAAAATGTCGAAAATGACAATGATTCATCCTTGGTGATTATCACTTATTAAACTAATATAATAATGTTTTGGAACCAGGGCCCCAAACCGGTTCAAGGAACGAAAACTAAAACTGGAACAGAAATTTATGGAATTTTACGAGGAGCGGAAACGAAAAAAGATTTATTCAAATGTTCCGGAACAGAAACGGAACATTATGAAATCCACAAAAGCGGTTAAAAAACGTTTTTTTCTGTTCCCTATATATTTTAACATTTCCTATGTCTGGGAGACTATTTCTGGTTGTGCATGCATCCAACTTTCACTATCAAGCCCCATGTATCTGGGGCTCCATCTTGTGGACAGACGAGGAAGTGAATGTAAAGGCGTTTTAAACCCCCTTTTAATGTTAATACAGTTACACAGAAGTTTGGAAGTCCACCAAATATATTTTGTATAAACTATATCTAAACTTAACATTGCACAATATGAGGAACTTTAAGAACGACCAAAAGTGTTTGTGTTCCGGACCGATATTTTGGTGGCGGAACGGTTCTGAGAACAAAAACGTTAAACAGAGACCTGCCTGAACCGTTCGGAACAGAATGTTTCAAAAATAATTTCAAGCCCTGTTTGGAACCCTAGCGCACAGCTTTTCAACATAATCTGTCCCAAGCGTTGTGGATGGGATAGACTCTTTAAGAGAACCTGAGCTGGGCCTAGTTCCATTGTGACCTGACAGTGACACACCCAGTGTCTGACATAATGGGCGCCTTCTTCTTTTTACCCTTCCAGTAATGACATTCAGGGAACGGGATTCACTCTGAGTTTGAACATCGTAAACATAACAAATGTATTTCTAGTTAACTGCGAACCCCAATTAATTCAGAGTTGTCCAATGAATAACCAATTGTAATGAGATTTGGTCCAAAATGCTCACACAATAGCTCTCTGCAGTAGCTCGGTCTGTTAAGATGGTGCTCTTCAAAGCACATATATGTGGAGAGTAGGGTTGCAACTTATAACATTTATTTTGATCATCGATGAATCAGCCATTGTTACAGATGATTAATTGGCTAATTTTTCCTTTTAAAAACACGATTATTAACCTGAAATGTTAATTATTAAAAGTTTGCAATATTAATGTTACAAACATTTTGCGGCTTCACTATCTCCATGTGTTGCTAACGTTTCAATTTTTTAAAATAGATTAATCGTTGATGATTATTGCAATAATAGACTATCATCGATTAAATCAATCGGTTGCAGCTCTAGAAGAGAGTCGTGAGTTTGCTTTCTTCACCCTTTTCCAACTAATTCTGAATAAAGGCAAAAATGGGCTGCAAAAAATACATAAAGTGACTTCACTGCATTTCACTGTCCAGGTTGGAGTGGATGCAAAGGATATGCAGTTATATCTGTGTTCATTTATTACCAGAGCTATGGTTTAAATTCAGACCAGCAGGTGTGGACGGAGTGAAATGACATTGTACCTATTTATATAGTCTATGTTGTAGATGACACTATTGTTCTCCTGGATAGTGATTGGTGTACGCTCCAAATAACTGTCCCCATACTCTCTGGGAGGTTTCTATATGTGTTCAAGGGCTCGTCAAGTTAGCAGCATCATTTAGTCTCATCAACACGGATACCTCTTATCATCATGACATGATTTTTAAAATTTTTTTAAGTACATTTTTGGGATAGTGACAAGATTAAATCAAAAACTGGGACGGAGAGTCGGGGGAGACATTGCAGAAAAGCCGGAGAGGAGATTAGAACCCGCTGCATTGCTCGACCTATGGTCCGATTTCAATTTGTTCGCAATCCTTGTTCAGAGGAAAAAAAAAGTGAAAAAGTGAAATCCTTTTTAACCTTGATAGCAATGATTCTGATGGTCTGGTTTCAAGTTATATGGGTGAATAAAATGTATATAAATTGATAATTGTATTAATCCTAAGCCAAAGGGTGAGT
>OMKY01097976.1:0-10007 GCA_900302395.1 Bregmaceros cantori | reverse complement strand
CTATTTCCCGTGGCCGGTCGCTATTTACTCCCGCCGTACCATGTTTTTGTAGTTTAGGCCATTTTTTAAAACGTCGCATTGCATTATGGGTTATATTGCTTGGTCTAAGGTTCATCGATGCTCACTGTGGTAGCAGAGAGGTTATAGAGTGCGCCCCCCAGACCACAGGTCTCTTCATCCCAGCTTCCAAATTAATCCTATCACTATCTCAGAAAAGAAAAAATGAAAAACGGCGCTTTTTAGAATAGACAAATTTGCAAACTAAAATTACTGAAAACATACATGATGTATTTTTATATTCATTTTTAATACATTGTACCTTTTAATCTTGATCCCAAACACTGTAATAATTCTAGTGGAATCAGCCAAGTTCAGTAATGCAGCTCTTAAAACACTACGTGAGGAACATGATCTGTTTGTCTGCCAACCACTCAGTAACAACAATAATAATAATAATTTATCAGGGGACCGGCTATAATAAGGCTATGAATGCATCATTGTTTCAGTGGCAGGCATTCATACCCTAAGAGGGTCTGTGTGTATCTGAGTTTGTGTGCGTGTGTGTCTCAGTGTGTGTGTGTGTGTGTGTGTGTGTGTTTGTGTGCGTCTTAGTGTCTGTGTGTATGTTTTTCATTGTAGGTGAGAATACATGTGTGATTGATGTGAGATTGTAGGTGAGTGTGTGCATGGGTGTGCCTAGGTCTGAGTGTGTGTGTGTGAGCGTGTGTCTGTGTGACCAAGTGTGTGTGTGTGTGTTATGTCTCAGGTCGCATTCACGCCTGCAGTGTTACATTCGGACTACCTGACTTTTCAGAAAAGTCTGAAGTTAATTTTTGGGTGAGAATGCGGTAGAATTCACCTGCGCAGCAAACAGCTGACTAAACAATCTCCAAAGATCCTAGCAAAAACCTAGGTCTCGCTTCAGACTCTAGGAATTCAGGTGCGCAGTATAACAGCTAAGAATGCGGACAAAAGGATGAATGATAATATATGAGCCGAGATGAAAACTTTGCGAGCATATTGGACATATGTGACACGTAATCTACATTAATATTTATCGTTAGAAGCTTCTTACTAGTTAGGAAGTAAATCCATGGTGTCTTCTCTGTCGTTGCTGTTGATTGCACTATAGGTAAGTGCACTATATGGGGGGTAGGAAGTAGGGGATAGGGTTAGCAATTTCGGAAAGAGCCTGTCATGTGTGTGTGTGTGAGAATTTGGCAAATTTTGATGAATTTTATTATGAAGGCATTACCGTTTGAATGAACAGTTCAAAGGCATAACATTTCCAAAAAGACCTGTGCTGGTAGTAACAGCTTAGTGAGAACTAAATGGACGAGAAGATAATGTTTTTGTGCGGTTTCCTGAAATCTAAAAATACAGAGGCGATTAGGAGGAAACAACGGTCATTATGCCGGAGACGTTGGAAATGAAAAACTACTTTTCCTCAACCCATGAGTCGCCAAACACCAGAGACTCAAATTGTCTGTGACAGTCAACTGGTTGAACTTAACTTTTTTAGATTTGATTTTTTTCCCCAGAAAGAAGAAAATCTCCTGCTCCCTCACTGCAAGGGAGCAGAAGGGAAGGCAAGGGAGATGCGTTCTTTTTTTTTTTAATTATGCAAAAGCTGTGAAGTCTCGTCTTCGTCCGCTCGCTGTCTTGAAAGTGAAAGTACTGCATTCTGACACCTGGTAGACAAACACACACATTGAGCCTGCAGCTTCACTGTAAACATGCCTCTTCATCTTTGTTACCTGCGCCGGGGCTGCAGCGCGAAGCAGGTTATGTTTTTGGCCGCGTTGGCTGGTTTGTTCTCAAGATAACTGAAAATGTTGCTGCAGTTAGGGCTCTACAGTCGAGGTCTTGTTGCGTGTTCGTGTGTTGTGATCCCACAACCACACGCTGCAGAGTCCCACGACGATTCATACTTCACTACTGCATCCTAGATATTATAAATACTACTCTTGGATATTATAAATACTTGTTTTATTTTTGAAGTTATCCCAAAATGCACTCCTTTGAGGAACAAAATAAAACCGGTATTAACCGCTTACCATTATTTTGAAATAAGTGTTCCTGTTCCAGAACATAAAAAATAATAACATTTCCGGTTTCGTTTCTGTCCCTGGAAAATATGAAAATTTCCTGGTTTTCGCTTTCGTTCCTTGAACTGGTTGAAAGCCCTGAAAATATTAGATTATTATATTAATATTATTAAATATTAGTTGACAAACCGTTTCAATATTCGGCAACTAGTCGATTATTAAAATAGTCGTTTGTGGCAGCCCTACCACACAGTCACTAAGTAGCACTGCTTTATAAAGTTGTTGTCGTCATGGAAACAGCACGTTAAGGATTGAATAAAAGAAGGTGAAAAGATTAGAGCGCGGGGCTGGTTGGCGGGGGCAGGTGGATAAACACGGGTCTATTGTGAAGCCGGATGCCGCTACGCGCGGGGGGAAACACCTGCTCGCACAATCGACGGCACTGCAGACACTTCCTGGCTACTTCCTACAGAGGCACGACCAGGGAGTGTGGAACTCTATCCAATAAGGAACCATTCAAATGGAAAAAACTAGAGGTATGCAGTCGATGCCAACTGCTAAAGGGATGTCCCCGAAATACAATAGAAGCATCAACTAGAAGCACTCAGAGAGTGCAAACCTGCGCCAAAAATCACAGTTTGTAAGCTCATAACAGTTGTCAAACTATGACGTTACTTATAGGCTACAGAAATGCACCAACATTTAATCACCTGTTCCGTTTGTCATTTCCAACAACTGTACAAGATTTCATCCAGATCCGTGCATAACTTTTTCAATTATCCTGCTGACAGACAGGCAGAAAAAAAAACATTACTTCCTTGGCAGAGGTAATGGTGTAAATGCACCAAAATTGAATCACTTGTTCCGTGTGTCATTTCTAACAACCGTTAAAAATTTCATCCAGATCAATGCGTAACTTTTTCAGTTATCTTGATGACAGACAAACCAACCAAACAACCAACCAAAAACATAAACTGCTCAGCGCAGGTAATAAAGCCCAGAAATATTGTCTGTAGGGATTTCAAATCACAGTACACTTCACATTACAGTGCAGGTCAGACCGGAACAAAAGACAAATTGGCAATCTTAAAAGTGTTCAAGTTCATCAGATCATGAACCTGCCCTGGACCATTGACACACCGGATCTGGGACAAGGCGTCAAAATGTGGTAATTTCACTTTCAAGACAGCAAGCAAAGCTTAACCACTTTTACATTTAAAGTGCAATAATCAATCAATGCGCTGCCCTGCGATGTTCCCACCGCGTTTTATCAACTACTGCAATATACAAAGTGTTATATTGTTTCCAAAAGAGCAAACAAAATATTTCTAGCATGCTCTCCTCCGTTTTGAAGATTGGTGTATTAAGATTGTATTATAATGCAGCACCACAGGATAAATATCATGGCCGTTTTAATATTACCCAATACTTCTGGTCTGGTCGGTGTGAATTGGCGTTGAAACAAAAGTTGCTGCTTACGGCCTGCCAACATCGTGCAGCCTTCTCCGTCCACGCCCGATTTAAAATCCTGAAATGACATCAGCTGATCACGTATTCTTTTTGATCAACCAGCCAGGAAACAACAGGATCACCCAGACCCGGAACACACCCCTGACAGGTGTGGGGTGCGGCCCACACACACACACACACACACACACACACTCAGACACACACACGCACGCACACAGACACACACACACCTCGAGGCTGGAAACATCTGAAAGTATGTCTGTACTTTACACATGTTGAAGGCCACACAAGCGTCAAGGCTCTAAATCAGGAGTTTCAAACTCAAATGACCTGGAGGATAGAGGACCCAGAGAAAAAGTGGATCACAGTATGGCGCATATCACAATCTTCAGTCACAATCAAGAATCATTTGTAACCAGGGCTTGAAAACAAATAATTTTTGAAACGTCTTCGTTCCGCCACCAAAATATAATAATAGTTTTTATTTTTTTTAAACCAACACAAGTTGATTTATACCGTAATATTTGGATGGTTTTCTTTCTTTGCATTTTCAGATTTGAGTTAATATCAAATCTGGGCAAACAAATAAAGGATAGGATAGGATCAGCAAAAAACTGCTGGCCATAACGTTTCATTAATGTTTCAGTTCCTTGGCGATTATCGATTATCAAATTAGTTGCCGATTAATTTCATAATCGATTAGTCAACGATTAATCGACTAATCGTTGCACCCCTACTCTCCACGTTTCAGGGAAGATGGTGCGAACACCGGACAGTGGCTCTGAGTTGTGCACAATTCACTGTGGGTGTCGCGGTTGTCCGTGGTGATAAACAGTTCAGCCATTTGATCATTCTGATATAGACTTGGTCGATATTACGATATTACCGTTAATCAGCGATTTCTGTTGGAAAGGACGATGCCACACGTAATATCATCGGCACATCATAATATCAATATCTTTAAAATGTTGCGCCGCGCAACACGAGTCGAACTAAACATGTTTCGCATCGCCCTCGCTCTCTGTCAGAGAGCGCTGGTAAGGAGCGCTGAGCCAGGTGTGTGGACCACATACATACATGCAGCCACACATACTTGTGTGTCCACACCACGGCAGAGCATGCACGGCATTACCACGGCGCATGTGCCCGTGTGTTTTTGTGGTCCACGCAGTACCTACCGTGTACCGTGACGTGTGTGTCTGTGTATGCATTATTGCCATTCATATGCTTTGAATAGAATAGACAGAGCGCACTTGTTTTTTATTTTATTTACTTAATTTTGACAAAATATTATGAATCACGTTTTTTTCTCTGGAAAGTATTGTGCATAAGCAAATTCCAATATCGTCCAAGCCCATTCTGATGCATTGTATTTTGGAGATTTAAAATGTGAAAATGTAGAAAATCAGAGCCTGCTCACGTACGACAGTTAGCGCACCACTACCATATAGAATTGCAGATATAACATATATTGTAGACAGGTGATTCAGAGAGAGAGAGAGAGAGAGAGAGAGAGAGAGAGAGAGAGAGAGAGACGCGCGGGCACTCACACGCAGACACAGGCGCGCGTTCGTGTTAATTTGCAACAAGGAGGAACGGAGCTTCTTCCCTTTGCTGCAGAGTTGACTGGCACGACGGCAAACATGTTCGCCTGAAGCTGATTGGTGGATCTTAATGTTCACACACAAAATCACTGATCCTTTGTAAAAGCTGCTAATCCCGCATGTTTGAAATGATGAAAGACAGCCGCGCGTATGCAATGACTTAATGCAAGCCGTCTGCACAGGGAGGACACAAAGTCAAATGTACGTGTGTTCCACAGTGTTGATTTGAGCGAGCAAACAAACATCAAACAAAAACAACTAGAAGCACTGAGGCCTAAACTACACGTACACGGATATTTATTCATCAGGATATCTTTCGTACCACGTCTAAATAAATATCTCTGACCACACGTGCAGTTCTCAAAAATATCTGCAACTACACGTAGACTTCACATCAATCCAATCGGATATCGCCCAGTACTATATTCATGAACCAAGCTACCTGATTGGCCGTTGAAACGTAACAGCGTGATGCGTCATGTGATGTTTGTGGAAGCTACGCTAACAGTCTTTGAATTTCTTCACTTTGACATTCAGAGCACTGGGCAGTTGTGTAAACACCCGCTTGGGCCATCGCAATGCTCTAATTAAACAGTCGGATTCCCCTGGTCCGCACCAGTTCAGCTGCCCCAGAGGAGCCGGATGCGCCACTGTGGCCAGGGGGATCCATGGGGGCGACCAGACCCACGTCCGGAGTCGCAACCCGCCGACGCATGCCGACGCCACGGGCGCGACGGACAAGTCCCTGTATGTCCCATAGGTCCGCCATTGTTGGTGTGGTTCTCGCTCTGATCAGTGAGCATGCGCAAACAATGGTTTGACGTCATCGATTCGTAAACGTTTATCCACACGAATCCAGTTTAACCGGATATTATTTTATTTTTACGCTTGTTTTTGCGGTTTCAGATTTATCCGGTTTGAGTGTCCCAAGCTCCCAGATTGGCGTGGTAGAGAGGCCCAATCGGACAAGAATATGTGTGGTTTAAAAAATATCTTTTATCTTTGTGTATTTCGGGCCTCAGAGATAGCAAACCTGCACCGTAGTGGTACAAAAACATGGTACTGTTAGTGCTAGCAGTGTGTGTGGCAATCCATCATCAATGCAAGTGTTCGCAGAGTAGCGTGATTGCGATTGACGCCACCGTCAAACATACCAACTACATTTCCCAGCGGCCGCTGGACCCGGAAGACTATCCACGTGACCGCACAGCGATCTAATGGTAAGTTGGTGATCAAGTATGATTATGTTACTTATATGCTACAGAAATGCACCAAAATGTTTCTTTTGTAATTTCGAGACAACCCAACGGGGTTAAAAACATAACCTGCTTCGAGGCTACGCCCCGGCGCAGGTAAAAAAAAACTTAATTGGTGTGTTCATTGGGCCATAACGCATACCAGATAAACTCTCAAAAAAGATGGTGATTTATGCAATCTATTCATAATGGCAGACTACATTGAATCGTGTGACGATCTGAGACCGTGCTGATTGGTCGATTGAATCCGTACCAACGCCTAGCCTGATTTTCCCAGACCCAATGCAAGCGTCTAGCGGTGTGCGATGCATGGACGATGCATTGGTTCTGGCTCACCCGGATAACTAAAAAGTAATCGAAAAGTAACCTCTTACCAAGCTAGTCTTTATTTTTAACAAACCTCCTGCGGCAAAGAAACAAGTTTTTCTTTTTTCGGTTGTCTGCCATAAAATAAGCTTGGCACAGAGTCTGCATGTAACTGAACAGAACTGCTGCCAACAGGTTATTAACAACACAATCAGAATGACTTTAGTGCCAAATCAGGCAGGCACACAACATGTAATTTGACTTGGATTATCTGTTCAACCCCCGGTACAGCAATTAATAGCACAGTACACAGAAGTAGAAGCAAACAGGGTAATAATCATAATAGTAGTGGTACACAGCAATGATAACTAATTAGTTCGGACAAGCCAGAACTAAATCGCCCAGACATCGCTTGCGGTGGGGCGGTCCAGTGGGTCATTCACATCCGGGCGGGCATTGTTCGACTGGAGACGTTGGCCTCCACGGCACTTGTCACACCTACTGCTGTGCTGTGATTTCGTAACTTCATTTGATTGACACACCTTTTCTCGAACCTGCTTACTCAAGACCAAATCATTGTTCTAAACGGCTGCAATGCGTAGACGATTCATTGTATTCATCTTTATTTTATATTATATTATTTTATTATCTACTTTTTAAACCGTGTGTGTGTGTGTGTGCTCGTGCGTGTGTGCTTGTGCTCGTTCGTGTGTGTGCTCGTGCGTGTGTGCTTGTGTGTGCTCATGCGTGTGTGCTTGTGTGTGTGAGCGCTCGTGCGCGTGTGCTTGTGTGCCTACTCGGGCGTGTTTGTGAGTGCATGTGTCTATGTGTTGGACGCAAGCGCAGAACAATATTGTCAATTGATGCATCTTTGGCTGCGCGATCTTGCAGCACCACACCAGTTCACAAAATATAATGCTATTTCATGCGCAATTTAAAATCTGATTACAAGGTGAGTACTTATTTTAATCAGCATATATGTTACTATTAACACCCCCATTGCTCCAATCACGGAATAAAATGCCCCTGCCCGCTCGACCTGCGTTGCGTTAGGGTTAGGGTTGAAAATTGAAATTAAAAAGTAAACGATTTGCCGCGCTCTGCGTCAGTGCGTCGGGTGCGCTGCGCCGGCCGGGCTGCGTAGTGGACCATGTCACGATGGATACAACAGTTTATTTGTTGCGCTGCGTGCGTTGGCTGCGTCGCGTCACCAGTGGAAATCAGGTGTTATATGCGACAGTGACATGTAGTGTTGAACAGCTGAACTTTGTTAGACACATTACCATAGTATGCTTTTACTATTTACTGACATTCATTCGTTTAGGGAGGAGCCATGAGAGCCATTCAAACTCAAACTCAAACTTTATATATTTGTATAGCACTTTTCATGCAGAGCAACACAAAGTGCTTTACAGAAACAGAACATTGAACAGTAGAAAACACACATACAGACACACAGGCAAACACAAACTCCAACAGTAGGCTGATCTACCGATGAGGTAACATCCTAGTTATAAGCCAGGTCAAAGAGATAACGAAATTAGTTTTAAAACGTTCCGCTGCGAACAGTTCAGGCAGACCTATGTTTTCGTTCGGCCCTGAACCGGTTCACAACGCAAACATTTTGTTTGTTCTTAAAGTTCCCTATATTGTGCAATGTTAAGTGGCAAACGGCACTTGCACCCACAAAATTATTTTATTAACAACCGTATTGATGTGAAAACCGGGTTTAAAATACATAATATATGGGGATTTAAAAAAAAAACGTTTTTAACCGGTTTTGTGGATTTCATAATGCTCCGTTTCTGTTCCGGAACAGTTGACAAAAACGTTTTCGTTTCTGTTTCCGCTCCTCGGAAAATTCTGTAAAATACGCTACACTCGTTACATACAAAAACTTTTTCCCGAGGGCCATAGAAGCTGAATGCATGTGATTTGGAATTAACCCGTGGAACTAGTAAGAGCCTTGCGCCTCGCTAACAAAGTTGCTGTTTTACTGTGTTGTATAATACTGTTGTCCGTCAGGCCAACAGATGCCAGCCGGGGAGAGGGAAGGATAAATAGAAGACGTGTGTGGAGAGATTAAACTGGGAGATAGGCCTGATTTGATTGACAGATTACTAGCAGGGAATTATAGAATCTTATTAGGACAGCGGCAAGCCAGCTACCAGATTATTCATGAATCATAACATCAAAACAATAGTAACAACATTGATGGCGATAAACTATTGGAAAATAAATACTCTATTAAGGCTGCAACTAACGATTATTTTGATAATCAAATAATTGGCCATTTTTACTGACAATTAATCGATTAATCAATTTTTAAATCTAAACTGGATTGATTATTAACTTGATTTTTTAATTAAAAGTTTGCAATATTGCAAACATTTTCTGTTTGATATCTCCACTCATTGCTAACATTTCCATTTTTTAGTATTAGCATGGAAGAGCCTACTCTTCCAAGTTAAATTCTAACATATTGGGTTTTCACCCAAGCTTACGTGTTGACTTCATTGTATTAGGGCCATGACGCTGGGAATGGAGACTGGCATTGGAAACAACAAGTATTAAATATGTTTGAGTGGAAGATGGGCCAAAAAAGGAAGCGATTAATTGCTGCCGATTCATTATGAAATTAGTTTGCGATTATTTCCATTTATCTGTTACAGCTCTATACTCGTTGGCAATATTGTTTTAACTAACATATTGGATATGAATAATTATGGCTCATTATGTTTGTTTTTATTGTGTAGGATGGTTGTTGTCATTATTTTGAGTCACTATTTTTGTGTATTTTTTTTGTTTTATGTATTTTTTTGTATTATGTAAACATCATCGCGTGGGTCCCTGAATCTGGGGAAGAAGAGTGTGGTCTTAGCGTATTTTCTCAAAAAACTGTAAAAAAAACAAAACACTGGTGTGCCTCATAGTCTGGTGCGCTTTATATATGGATTAATTCTCTTGTGTTTACTGACCTCAGGATGATTTTGTGTGGTTCTCTGCACTGTCAAAACACTGAGTGGTTATTAACCTCACACACTAATTGGCCGTAAAGTCTACCAGATTACTTCAAATTTGTAATTATAAATTACTAAATTATTGATGCTATAATTATTATTTTAATTAATTTAATATTACACATATTTAAAACAATAAATAAATGAGTACTATAATTTTCACAGTAGATGGTCTCCATGCCCACAAGACAGCTTTTGCAGTATTGGTATAGTCTAGGGTCTTCACTCCATCTCTCCCTTTCACATATAGACACATTATGATATTGGATCATTATGATAAAATTGATATTAGAATTGCACTCG
>OMKY01097942.1:0-11468 GCA_900302395.1 Bregmaceros cantori | reverse complement strand
ACTTCAAGCCGCAAATTCAGCCCATTCCCCACCCACACAAACAAACACTCACACACACACAAACACACACACACACACACACAAATACACACACACCCACACACACACACACACACACACACACACACACACACAAATATACACACACCCCCAAACAAACAAAAACACACACAAATACACAAACAAACACACACACACAAACAAATACACCCACACACAAATACACACCCACACAAACAACACACACACACACACACACACACACAAATAGACACACATACACATACAGACAGACACAAACAAGCACACACACGCACACCCAAATATGGCATTGACACAGACTCACACACACACACACACAAGTGGTTTGAACCTGAGATGTAGAAACATACGCACACACTGCTGTGCACGTCACACAGTATTTTACAAACACATAAACATCCACTCAGCCACAGAACTGGAGAGTTACACAAATAAGACCAGCAGTGTGTCCACCATAGTGCTCCATTAAAGTCGTCCGCCCCCGTAGTTGACTTGGGGAACGCGGCGAAGATTGCAGGCAAATACGACATTGGCATCCCGGCAGAGTCTTACTTCAATAGAGACCTTACTTCAATACTGCCGCTAACATTTCCTCTTTCATGCACATGACACTCGGAACCCTTTGAGCAGATATGGGCAGAGTAGCCAAAAAAAAAATACTTAAGTAAACATATTGTTACCTCAGCAAAATATTACAAATCAAAAGTAGTCATCCAAATAGTTACTCAAGTAATAGCTACTCAACAAAAAAGCTAGCGAAAAGTAGCGAAAGAACTGAGTCGCTTTCAGCGCGCCCGAGAGAGAGATAGAGCATCCAAGAGCGAGAGAGCGCCCGAGAGAGATGATTACTTGTTTGTTGATTACTGTTTTCCCAACCAGTCACGCATTGCCGGATACACATTGGATCATTTTCCAAATCATCAAAAGTCATCTTACCAGGTTCTCCAATGATCAGACGGTGTGGATGTGTTCACCGGGGTTTATTCAGGATACTTCAGCGCTATTCAGAAATTTGGCATTGGGACTAAAAGTGGGACACCCATCGTCCCTCCACCAACATCAGAGACTCTCTAGGTTACTTCCAACGTCTTCAGGCTCAACCCCTTTTTGGTGTTGGCAAATCATATTTACTCTTACTCAAATAAGAAATCCCGGTACTTTTGAAATCTCTGGTTACCTTAACCCAGAAAAAGAGGTTGTTAGGGTGAAAAAGGGATGAACCCCTGGTCTAAAATATGATTCCCCGTCCCACAGATATAACGCCCAGGAGTACTACAACCGTCTGCCTGAGCTGAAGCAGGCCATGGACCAGATCTCTGGAGGGTTCTTCAGCCCCAAGCAGCCAGACCTCTTCAAGGAGATCGTCAACATGCTGATGCATCACGACAGGTAGAGGAGACGGGGAACTGCCGGCGTTGCCACGGTCACTCGGGTCTTTAAGGGGGAAGGGACACCATTGTGTATGAATGAATTTGAAATTTGGCATATAAAAAAATAAAAAAGGTTTTAGAAGGTCCGAATATCTTCCAACAATTTGTAATAGCCACGTTTGGGGCTAAAATAGATTAAAAATAATACATTAACAAAATAATCTAATTTATGATGTTAAATTTGCAATTATTAAATATCCAAGAAGATGCTTGGATGTGTTGTCTGCGAACTGGTCGTCCGCTGCTGCTGCTGCTGCTGCCCCACCACCACCACTGCCGTCCGCAATCGCACACCACATCACAGGGCATTTAGACGTCATATCCGATCTAAAGGCACCACCGAGAGTGAGAGCGGCTGTCGGACCCATTCCATTGTCAGGCGAACGGACATATTGGACCGCGGATAGTGTCGGCTAACAGTGAACCAGCAGCGGCTGCTGGTTCACTGTTAGCTGACAGGGAGGGGAGGCCCACTCGTGGTTCAACACTCGGAGTCTGTGCGCTGACGCCATTTGCAATGGCGCCGCAGACCGAAGGCTGCAACCCTAAACCTAACCGCTAATCCTATCCCTACCCACAGTGAACACAAGGGGAGAGAGTGAGCGACGTACTGCTGTGCGCCGGCATTCACTCTGCCGTTCCCCGAATTGTGGTCACGTGACCAGACTTCCGGGTCACATGGGGCCGCTGGGAAATATAATGTTCGCCAGTGGGAATACAGTCTATGGGTCAATCGCAATCTCGCTAGGAGCACTTGCATTGATAACGGTTTGCCACACATACTGCTAGCACTAAAAGTACTTTTTTTGTACCACTACGGAGCAGGTTTGCAATCTCTGAGTGATTCTAGTAGTTGTTGTTTTCTTCTCTCTAAAAACAAGACGTATGTAGACGTATTTGGCAGTAAATGTGTTCTTGTTTTTTTTTTCAACTATGTTGTTGTTGTACTAGAGTTGTGGGCTACATGTTAGTACACTGAGTGTGTGTGAACGATGGACACTGCACACACAAAAAACGCCGGCCATCTTGCCTATGTAGCGGAAATGGAATGACATTGGCTATGCCTGAAATCGCTCCCTATTCCCTATATAGTGCACTATATGGGGCGCACACCATTTAGTAAGGGGTCTGAAAACTCCATGTACCCTATAAAGTAGACTCAAAGTATCCCACAATGCACTACGAAAAGTAGTGAGCATAGACGAAGCAATATAACCCTTAATGCATTACGCGGCATTTTAAAAATTACCTAAACTCCAAAAGCATGGCATGGCAGGAGTCAATAGCAACTTCCCATCAAAAATAAAGTATTTTTTACTTTTTGTGATGGTTGTTGGATTCTATAATGTTATAATTTGGACGGTGCTGACTCTGGTGTCTGAATTCGGCCGTTGCTGTTGAGTGCATTCTAAGTGAGTGCGATGTATAGGGAGTAGGCAGTAGGGGATAGGGAGCAATTACTGAAGCAAGTGCTCTGTTTACCTAGGTTCAAAGTGTTTGCTGACTATGAAGATTATATCAACTGCCAAGACAAAGTCAACCAACTGTATAAGGTGAGAGCCACGTCTGAAGACATGAACATTACTAATACTAGGCTGGTGTTGTGGATATTGATTGTGGGGTTGAACTAAATCTACTTTTTTAATGATACATATATTAAATATTTATGTAAACCAATCTGCTTATTATCACATTCTCAATTAATGCAGGTTGAAATCATGCATTGCATAAACACTGATATAAGCAAAGCACATACTTCAGTTAGTGAGTTTGAATAGCTTAATCAAGATCTTGCAGAGTTACAATTATACAATTCAACGCTTTCTTTTTTTACCTGCAAAGTATGTTTTTTCTTTTAAGATTAGGGGTTAGGTTTGGGTGGTTAGCCTTAGGGGTTATTGATAATGGGTTGCCACACATACTGCTAGCACTAAAATGACTATTTTTTGTACCACTACGGCGCAGGTTTGCAATCTCTGGGTGCTTCTAGTTTTTGAAAATGCAATTAAATGAAAGAACAAACCTCTCTCAACAAAAAAAAGGTAGACTAGATGCTTCCAGAAGTTCCTAACTGATCCAAATTCTTGTTTTACTTCAGAACCCCAAAGAATGGACCAAGAAGGTGATCTACAACATTGCAGGTTCTGGAAAGTTCTCCAGTGACCGCACTATTTCAGAGTACGCTCGCCAGATCTGGGGGGTGGAGCCCACCCTCGAAAAGATCCCAGCACCTGACGACTGCACACAGTAAACGACCTGAGAGAAGTCAAATCTATTACTTCTAGCGCGGCCAAGAACCAACTCATCGTCCACGCAATGCACGCGACTAGAACGGACATTGGGTCTGGTGTTGAGCGAATCCAACAAATCAGATTATCGGGTGTTTGCCGATCAGAGCCACGTTAGATACTTTTTAAAAAGATACTTAATTATTTCGTCATACATACATGTGCAGTGAAATTCTCCGCATTTAACCCATCCCTGTGGAGCGGTGGGCAGCTATGTGCGCAGCGCCCGGGGGCCAACTCCAGATTGTGAGCCAGTGCCTTGGCCAACGGCACTGACTGGAGCAGGTTAACTAGAACATGTTTTTGGTGGTGGGGGAAACTGAAGTGCCCGGAGGAAACCCACGCAGACACAGGGACGACATGTCAACTCCACACAGAAAGGACCTGCCTGGGTTGGGATTCGACCTTCTAGCTGTGTGGCAGCAATGCTAACCACTGTGCCACCGTGCCGCCCACGTTGAAGCGGTTCTCTCCGCAAGACGAGATATGGGCGGAGTTTGGTACGTTACGTGCCTACGTCATTTGCTCCGCCTGCTTGGCTGTGATTGGATAACTTTATTATTATTCTTTTTTTTATAATACTCCTCCCCTCCCCCACCTCACCGTTTTTTTTAGACGCTCGATCCCAGACCCAATGTTGGTTCTAGTCGTGTGCGATGCGTGGACGATTAGTTCGTTCTGGCATGTCAGGCTATATTACCACAGTATCACTCTGAAACCACACAGCTCACCCACTGTCTCTGGCTCCTCCCTAAACTAATGAACGTCAGTGAAACTATGGTAAAAGCAAACTATGGTAATGTGTCATTGTAACATTAAGTTCAACTGTTCAACACTACATTTCACTGTTCCACCTTGGGCAACTGACTGTCCCGCATTAGGAAGTTGCAAAAAAATGGCCCACATTAGGGCAATCCACCCAATATGAGTATTATTGAGGAGTGTGGCTCACAGTGTCCATCTGGTGGTGTTTTCTGCAGCCAGTGAACTGCTGGCATGTTGTCGTGTCTGTTTGAAGCTGTGTTATTCCGTACTCGTTGATGTCACGAGGTCAAACATTTTTTACAGTACTTTTTTTTTCTTCCAGCCGTGGCTCGCACCCGGTCGGGGACGTTTTTGAATGATGTGTTCCACATAACATCCATGTTTAACAACAATTGATGTTTTTTCTTCTTTCTTTGAATATTAAATAAACGTCTCAACATGAGGGGACACTATTGACTTCTTGCCTGCTTGGGGCCCCGTATCCCATACCCTATTTTAAACCTTTAGGATTCCTCAAGTTCTCGTGCAAAAATTATCTCCACAATCGCCTCGTCCTCACTGCCCGCGAACGTCTGTTGTGGATTTGTATGTGGGTTGGAACTAAATCTACTTTACAATCTGCTTATGGTCACATTTTCAAATCATGCTGGTAAAAGTCTCACATTATATGACGGTCAAAGACGTTTTTTAACGTGTTTTTTAACGTAACAAATACCCAGTTAAAAAAAAATATATATAATAATAATACATTTGGCCATTTCCCAAAAATTTGGAATGTAATGTACCCAAATGTATTTTATAACTTCAAATAAAAATATTTTTGTGTTTTAAAACGCAAATGAATAGGGCAAAGGCCTTAAAAATGTAATTTGGTGAGACTGTAATTTCGAATAACCAACCAGGAAATTATGTACACATTCACTCACCAATTCTGGCCATCAATCATGTGGTCGTTGGAACGGCCGCTGTCTCAACTGAGCTACAGCCAACCAAAACAATCATTTTGAGATTACTTCATCATTTGCCACCATCGAAGACCTTGACTTTGCAGATGACCTGTCCCTCCAACCACATACACAGACACATATTCAAGAAAAGACAGACAGACTCCAACAATATAGCCAACAAGTAGGATTAATGGTGAACGGCTATAAAACCAAAATCATGCCCATCAACACCAATACAACTGCACATATAACAATAGGGGAGCACCTCCTGGAAAACTCTGACCGTTTCACATATTTGGGAAGTCTTATTCACCACGATGGAAGTAAAGACATTCAAAACCGGATCAACAAAGCATGAACAACATTCACAAGACTAAAACAAGTATGGAAATCAAAGCAATACAGGACCAAAACAAAACTCTATCTACCAAAGCTGTGTCATTTCAACACTACTGTACGGTGCAGAATGCTGGAAAACAACAGAAAATGACATCCATAAACTCTCCACACATCATGTCTTAAGTATATTCTGGCCCAGGACCATCTCAAACAAGGACCACCAAACAAGACGACATGCAGGCTATCATCAATAAACGTAGGGGGACATGGTTAGGTCATGTTATCACAACGGACTCCAACGGCATCCCAAGAGTGGCACTACACTGGAACCCAGAAGGCAAGCGAAAGGGAGGGAAGGCCTACAATGACACGGAGTAGGACAATAGAGAAGGAGCTCCAGCACCAGAGCTGGGGGGCTATCGAGAAGATGGCCTCTGCGCCAGCTGGCGTAATGGGGATAAGTAAGTAACTCAACATTTGCCAAATGTGTCAAAAATAGAGATAGAGTGGGATAGAAATATGTTATGTTACTTTACATCAATAGCCCTACATGTTACCAAAAAGCATAAAAGTAATCCGCTTATAGGTGGATCCGATTCCAGTGTGTACACCCCCACGGGTGCACTTCAAGTGGATCGGAATACATTTTGAAGCAGATTAAAAGAGTTGTGGATGTGCTACCCAGTAGCTCAGTCAGTTAGGCAGAGCGCTGGAAAGCACGCATATGCCTCAATGGCGCGGTGAGTCGGTGGTTCGACTCTCGCCACCGATGTATTTCCCACATGTCTGCCCCCCATCTTCACCTGTTTCCACTAACCCTAATAAATAAAGCTTGGAAAAAACAGCCTGAAAAAAACATTACAAAAAAAAAGAGTTGTGGATAATATGGAATATGGATCCGATCGGTAAGCATTCATGTCTATAGGTGAAGCGGATTATATTTGATCCGTCTAAATGTAATCCAATCCAACTAGAGGCACTCAAAGACAGCAAATCTGTGACATAGTGGTACGAAAAAAATAGTACTTTCAGAGCTAGCAGTACAGTATGTGTGGCAGCGCGATTGCGAATGACGCCACCGGCGAACATGCTCAGCACAACCCAACTACATTTCCCAGCATTCCCGAAACCCGGATGTCTGGTCACATGATCGCGGTAAGCGCCCAGTGACCTATCGGTAACTTGGTGAAGTATGATTATGTTACTTCTAGGCTACAGAAATGCACCAAAATTCAACCACTTCTTCTGTGTGTCATTTCCAACAACCCTCCAAAATTTCATCCAGATCTGTGCACAACTTTTTTCAGTTATATTGGTGACACACCAAACAACACGACTAAAACCAGGCAAAAATGTGTCCATGTAAACGGGGCTAGTGACAAATTAATTTTATTTTTTGTGTATTCACTGTGGATGGGATGAAACGTTTAATCCCTAGGATTAAGCGAGACAGTGGTACTGAGTCACACGGTGTGAATGGCATAATGTATTTGTTTATTCATTTATTTAGAAGGACAGCATGTAATACCAGCAATCACAGAGAAAAATCACAAATAACATCGAGATGATGGCATGTATAGACAAGCACGGGGCTGTACATGGAGTGTGTCATGCAGGGTGCGAAATACAGGGGAAGTCTGACCCCCCTGATTAACCCACGAGATCCCCTGAAAGCCTCAAAAGCTACATTTGAGAGGGGTCTGAAATGATGAAAAAAAAATTTGCAAAATTCAAATGTATTTATTGGTCACTAATGGTCAGTTAAATGTGTTTATGTTCATCATGTCCAGTATTCATAATTCTAATTTCAAAACATTCACACACAAAATAGCCTATTGTGGTGTTCCACATACACACACACGCATACACACACACACACACACACACACACAGCTGCTTCGTTTCCATCAGCTTCCCAACAAGTTTCGTCCGTAAAGCATGTAATATAACTATACCATCACCATAGTGGTAAAAATGGTACCGGATTTCCCTGGTCTTGAGTTTAGCATAGTCAGGTTGCATGCATGGGGCTTGATGACTGACAGTGAAAGTTGGATGGATGCACAAGCGAAAATAGTCTCCCAGACATAGGATATGTTAACATAGAAGAGAACAAAAAAAAAAAAAAAGGTTTTAACCGGTTTTGTGGATTTCATAATGTTCCTTTTCTGTTCCAGAACAGTTGAAGAAATCTTTTTTCGTTTCCGTTTCCGCTCCTCGTTAGTTTTCGTTTTTTGTTCCTTAAACCGGTTTGAAGCCCTGGTAATAATGATTCGACTGCTTCCTAGACAATAACGTCAATAATGGGATTGGCAACGTCAAAGGTCACTGGTGAGCACAGATGGCAAGCAATGAAGTACAAATACTTAAGTACTCTACTTAAGCAGAATTTTCAAGTATCTGTACTTTTAGAAGTACTTTTTTTCTGTGAGAAACTTTTACTTCTACTCAGTTCATTTCTACCAAAGATATCAGTACTTCTACTCCTTACTCAAAACAGGGTCGTTACTTTTTTTATTTTATTTTTTTCTGCAACGACACGGTAGGACTACATGGATAGCGTGAATGAGTCAGTAGTGGGCGATACTCATTAATGCACTGAGTACAGTAGCAGTTAATACGTTGTTTTCATTTAGTCTCTGGGTGTGCCCCTCAAAAAATATATCGCCTGTAAAGTGTTCAGGCAAGTTTAGGTTTTGTACTTTGTACTTTATACTAAAATAGTTTTTGAGTACATTTAATGGTTGTCTAGGAAGCAGTGAAAGCATTATCACATCGTTAAACGTCAATAATGGAATTGGCAGAGTTTTTACTTGAGTTAAGAGTAAAGTACATTAGTAAAAAAACAACTCGAGCCAGAACCAAAGCATTGTCCACGCATCGCACATCGCTAGACACTTGCATTGGGTCTGGTAAAACCAGGGTCGGAAAACTTAAAAAAGGCACGTGTCAATCAAATCGTGTTATCCAGTCACAGCGCAGTAAGTGGGACAAGCGACGTGGAGGCGTGACAACCAAACTCCGCCCACGTCTCATGTAGCCTGTATAGACTCCCCCCACGTCCGCGCTGATTAGTCGATTCCGTACCGACGGCGAGCCTGATTTTCCCAGACCCAATGCAAGCATCTAGCAATGTGCGATACGTGGACAGTGCGTTGGTTCTGGCTCGCCAGGCTACATCTTTAGTACACCCACAGCATGGCATTTTCAAAAATGATAAGTTAAATATCGGACCGAACCGGTCAACCTCACGGCAGGCCTCAGCTTTGACATCTAAAGTTCAATTTGCGCTGCCATTGAATAACGTAGGGACCACTGATAATCCGCAAATACCCCCAAATGTCTGTGTTATGTTGTCGTGTCATCTGACGGGACCTACTGTCTGTCTTTTGCTCAAGTCTTTATGACGCATGCACCATCATTTCGCACGCACATACACACACACACACACGGAACGTCATGAAGTTGTGCGTGTATGATGAACGATGATAGCTATTATATGTTCCACTGAAATGCTGTTGATATTTTCTGAACCATCCTCCACAAAAGACAAGAGACGCATAAAACACACACATACACATTCCCACAGGACTTAATCAACAGCGGACGTCTGTGTTTCGCCAACTCACACTAGGTAACTCGGAGTAGAATTATAACTTCGGAAATCACGGTCATTGCGCATTCGCACGGAAAATGAAACGTGATGATTCTGGATTACCAGGGGTCCATAGGTCACAAAAGTCAAGCATGAATTGGTCTTATTTCTGTCAACCTTGAGTTCCACAAACAACCTGAGCACAGATTCTACTTCCGGGATGCCTGATTACGGATTGCAAACCTAACTCCATAACCACGCATGGACTCTTTGGCGTCACAACTGCGTCATATGCAGAAGTGCGACTTGCCCAGGGCGTGGTTACGGATTTTGGTTTGCAAGCCGTAAACACGCTTCCGGGATCTGGCGAGTGTGGACATCTATATAAATCTATTTAGCACAAGACTCAGGTCCCACATCTGTCGTGAGGGAATATCGCACGCCTTCGCGCTGCACAGCCCTGGAGTTTCTCCGGGAGATCCTGTATTTGAGATACATCAAGAAACATTTATACAACCTTTCTGAAACTCATTATGAATTGTCTACTATAAAGCAGTGAACAACCCAAACCTGTTTACCTGAGGTTATTGAACTGAGCTGTATTTAAGATCAGAATTCGTTCATATCAGATTTCAAAAACCTTCAGAGCAAAAACACAGGAATAAAAAACACATTCCAAACTGCACCATTTCTATCCACCTCTGAGAATCTAACTCAGTTCAAAATGATGACCTATGAACGATGAATGAACAAATTCATTTTACAAGGACTGAAGTGGAATTTGAACAAGTTCATGTTGAATGTAAACCACTGTTATATTCCTGTTGCACCGCGCACCATTGTTGCGCGGTGCAACAATGGAGCAACATTTAATTTCCTAAACATTTCACAGAGTGGAGAATGTGTATCCTATCCAAATGTTTAAACCCAGTTAAAAATCGGATTCATGATTAAAAAATTGGATTAAATGTAATGCGTTACTGCCCATCTCTGGAAGTTTCTGAGGATTGACTTTGACCGACCTGTGTAGCTCTTCCACATCATCGATGGTGTCCGGGAGAGGAGTGTTCCGAGTCTCAGGGAGGAACATGGCCGCCAGCCCAGTCACGATGGGCACCCCCCCATAGATGGCCCCAGGCATCCACGCAGCGTAGTCTGCTGTCATCAACACCATGGGAGCGAGCATGGCTCCCAGCCGACCGCACAGGGCCACGAAGCCCAGCCCGGACTGTCTGCAACACACACATTTCTTTTTAAAATGTTCTTCCTAGGGCAAACCATTATTTTAATAGTCCATTAGTTGCCCATTATTGAAACGATTAATTGATTAATTGGGTAGATATTTTTGCTTTAAACTAGAAGCACTCAGAGACTGCAAACCTAGCAGTATGTGTGGCAACCCATTATCAATACAAGGGCTCCTAGAGTGACAAGATTAAGTTAAGTTAAGTTGCTGTCCACGCTGCGTCCTTTGGCGATGGGCGGGGCGTGACGCGCCGATGGGCGTGGCGTGTGACGCGTCATAGCGAAACGCGGACGCTACGGGGGCGTGGTTACGGATTTAGGCGCTCTCCAGCATCACCAGCCCTGGTTGCAGTCACCTGACGATGGTGGGGTAGAGCTCTGCCGTGTAGAGGTAGCAGCAGTTGAACGACGCCGACAGACATCCTTTGCCGAGAGTGGCAAGAGTGGTCCGAACGATCTGATAGTCTGCACATCACACGGGCAACACCAGAAGGAGAGATTGTGTTAAATGAATGAATAGAAAGCTGATGGATAGAGCAAGGACCGCTTTATCAATCCTAACTAATGATAATAATTATTGACATCAAACATCAAAACCAGTAGTTAATCTCCTCTTTTCTCCAGTTGTTAAAGGAGTTCTGTTAACCAAGCAAAACAAATTAACACTAACTACAACTAATCAAAAACTGTAGGTATTTTTTCAACTAGGCCGAGAATGAGATTGATTGAAAGTCTCGATTATGAAGTCTCTACATCTTCAATACGAGGTAAATTACCAGATTCAGTTGAATCTGGTAATTTACTTGTTGTTAAATTT
>OMKY01097822.1:0-10786 GCA_900302395.1 Bregmaceros cantori | reverse complement strand
CTCTAGTCAGCAGTTTCCGTGCGGCGGCCCCTCGGTGCGGCGCATCTGTGGCTGCCGGATGTCGTCCTGGGAGCGCCGTGATTGGCGGTGTCGTGACACGTGATTAACGGCCGCATAAACAACAAGCGCGACAAGCGATAACATTGAGGGTGGTTTCGCGACGCCCCTCGGGGCAACCAGAGACCACTGTCACCTTGTACGAGGGGGAACCAGGGACAAAAAAAAATCTGCTCTTAAAAGACAATATATTTTCTGCGATACGTTCTGTGAAACAAGGCTTTGCATGTTCTTTACCCAAGTTTTCATTTTTTCGAAGGACTTGCAGAATTATCCCCCGGCATCCTTGTATTGCGAGACCCATTGTACGTGGACAATGGGCCATTGTGTAGGCAGCGATGCGCGTGTGTAACGGTATGTGCAATGAGATCCACCTCTCAATGGGTGGTCCCCGCGCACGCCGCGGAGCAGCCGACACACGCCAACAAACAGCCTTCAAGGGTTCATCGTAGCCATCTACAACTCACAAAGTACAGAGCGTATATGAATACAATGTTGTTTATTATTTTACACTAAGCATTTAATGTCTATTATCTTATTTTTCCTTCTGGCACGTCCTGTGTATGTTATTACGTTGAGGGGGAGATTCTTACTGTTCAACACTACATTTCACTGTCCCACATTAGACAACTGACTGTCCCACATTAGGAAGTTGCAAAAAATGACCCACATTAGAACAATCCACCCTGCTCAGATCACATAGAAATAAATTAATCTGTGATTTTTTTGTTGATTTGATATATGATTTGACACTATCCCGTTTCCAGTTAATTGAAAGGTACTTGGCCTACTGTAAAAAAAAAAGGAGATACCAATTATTTCCTATTTGATCACGGCGTGCTGCTGTGGTGGACTTGGAGAAAAACACACAACAAGTGAACAGTTCAAAGTGTCAAACAGTAAATTGGAGATCAGACGGGGGCGCTGCAGCCCGGGCGCTTTGTCAATGTCAGAGGAACCAAAGCTAAAAAGACCTAAAACTACAAAATGGGCCGCAGACAAGCGGGTCTGCGGCGGACAAGCGGGTCTGCGGTGAGCCGCGCATCACAAAGGTTGGCATTGATTTCCAGTAATGAGCGGAGCCGCGCAACTTCTCACACGCCCGACACTCGCTAACCTTCTGTTGGCGCCGGCCTGACGAAGCCGCGGCGGTGAGGGAAGCTTTCGAGTAATGGAAGCTCTTTGATTAAGTCAGTGGTGCGGAAAACTGTGGTAGGTGTACCACCAGTGGTACGCGAGCACACTCTCGTGGTAGGGTGGATTGCCCTAATGTGAACCACTGCCTAACCACTGCACACACCCCCACTCCTGTGATTGGCCTGCCACGTTGCGTCACCCCCTCGGAGTTTGACCAATTGGCGACCAGTAAACGTGACCAAGGACGGCCAGATTCTGGATCCACATCTCAGCGGGTCCTGAAACCTGGCCTGGCCGGTTTGACCTTGTGGAGAAGCATTTTTTGGGGTGGATGTACATGTAAAACTATGGTAATGTGTCTAACATTAAGTTCAACACTACATTTCACCATCCGACATTATCCAACTGACTGTTCCATTAAGAAGCTACAAAAAATGTCCCACATTAGGGCAATTCACAATCTACCAGTAGATCACCATCTCCAAGCTCTCTCTGAAACAAGCTGGTAGACTAGAACACGGCCAGAGCCAGCGCTAACTTAGTAACTTTTAAGAGGAGTAGTCAGTAATGAGTAGTCGGCCTACTTTTACTTTTTGTTCTAAGTTACTGTGGCAGCGCTGCTCAGCATGGCCATGGACCATCGTTCTGTGGTATTGTAACTTTAATTTGAAAATCCACATGCGTGGCCGAGTGCGTCGTGTTCTCACCGGCAGAGTTTAAATAGAAATGAGAGGTGGACATCTGCAGAGCTGGAGAGCCTCTTGAAACATCCCCCGGAGCGTAGCTACCAGCTCTACCCAATGTATGGGGGGTCAGGGGCTAGTGTGGCAACCTAGAGAAGAGATAGCCACTTCTCCACTACAATAAACTCAAGGCGCATCTCGGTTAAGTTTGGTTCAGGTAAAGAGGAACGTGTCTCCACTGTTATTAATGCGGCCATGAGGGGTTGGTGCCAATTTTTTTTTAAACTAAATTTTAGGGTCCGCGTTGGCCGAGTGGTTATGGACACGACACCTAACGCGACCCCATTCATGTTAGTGGCGCTGTGTCTACTGCAGCGTCCGCAGTGTCGCGAGTTCGACTACGCTCGTCGACTTGTCTACAATGTCTACCCCGATCTCTTCAACCCAGTTTCCGACTAATACTATCCAATAAAGATGGAAAAACAGCGCTGACGCCGGAAAAAAGTAACTTAAAAAAAAGAATACACAAGGACATTATTGATCCCCTCCCACCAAACAGACATGCCACAGACTTCTCAGCTCCTCAGCTAAACCTGGTGAAAAGTGTAGAATCCCCTGGGCTCCTCATGTACACTAAATCCTGAGTCAAGATCGCAAAGCATAGTCGAGCTACAGCAAGCTGCTCCACACCGTGGTATTAGTTGCAAGTTTGATATAAACATACTCTGTCACCAGCGACAAAAGATGACTTAAGGAATATATTTCACACTAAGACATAATGAACATCAATGGACCATTTGTTTGTCATGCTTTCTCGTCGTTACGTCATTCATTTGTTGTCTTGACGCAGACGTTCGGATGTAAAATGAAAGTGTCAGAAATAGATAAGAATGAATACACCAAACCACGTCGCGTCGAGTGGATTTTTATTATTTATTTATTTTTAGCCACCCCTCGCCGTGCAAAAAAAGCACCGCCTGGGGCGGCAATAAAAAGAGCTTTGTTCACTGTCCTGACATAACATAACATCTAAGAATTGATCGAACCCCTCTGGTCTGTTTGCGGCCCCCTCTTTGCATAATGGAGCAAATTAGCATAGCGCCTGTTTATTTATCAGGTCCAAGCCACGCCTGAGTGGGCGCCATCAATCACGCGCAAATGCCAGCCATGGAAAGGAAGCAGCCCGCGGGCATCGACGGGGAATATTAAATCACATGGTAAAAACCTCATAATGAAGTCTCCCTATTATTCCTTATTAACTAACTCATGAACTCGCTCGCGCGGCGTCCGCGACCATAACGGCCGCGCTGCGTCTCGCGCGGGCAACGTCCACGGCGGTCCTAATGGGAGATTAGTCTTGCAGGCGAATCCCGGGGCCGCGTTGTGAATCTTGCGGTGGCCCGGCTCCTCGCGCGCGCGGATGACGCGCACGCCGCAGAGCGTGCTGTTCGAGAGAGCCGGTCGCTCGTGCTCACGCTCGGTGGTTGAATCGACGGGATTTCACGACGCGGGGGCCGCGGTGACAGATCTGGCCTGCTTACTTTAATTGGCGACAGCGGCCATGTGGCCTTGGTAAGCGTACACGGCGGTGTTGTTGGTGATGCACCGGGGTCCGTTTTAGCGCCGCGTTGCAAACTCAATCGCCGCTGCGTAATTAGGTGGCGGCTGGCCATTCCGACGAGTGGCATAAAGTCAGCCTGCGGTGATACCAAAGGAGCAATTACAGTTGGGACAGCACATCGTGTCACGCTAATACACAGGTTTTAAAACGGTGGGTCGCCGACAGAAAGGTGCACAGAGAAGTGCATTCAACACTAACGAGATTCGCTTTTATTGCCTGTCAGGTATAAACACACTGGACATTGTCTTTGGACATTTGGTTCACACCCTGATACAGTACATATAACATAGTAAAAAGATAAAAATAACACTGAGAAAATTCATTTCACACCGATTGAAACTGCACCTTTATACTATTAGGAAGTGCATACTACGCACAGCACCATCACAGGAGACCTGTGCTGCCTGGTCAACAGCCCAGTGCAGGTCTCAGGAGCCTCCTAAAGACATTTGGGAGCATGTTCTGGATGGGAGCACTCCATAGGCCAGTGCAATAAGGAATATAAGAATATTTATTCTCATAAGAACCACCTTGTCCTATCTCTCTCCCCCTCTCTCACTCACCTCAGTGGGCTCCAGGTTCTCCCCGTTCTTCATCCAGCGGTAGGACGGTTTGGGTTTTCCCGTGGCCTTACACTCCCACACCAGGGAGTCAGCGATGGACATGGTGACGTTCTGGGGTTTCTTCTCCAGGTGAGGAGGAGCTGGAGACACACAACCAGAGTCAATCACTGGAGAATATTACAAAAAACTACTATGAAGGTGAAGCATTCCAAGTCTTTTATAAATTTGTTACAGTCAGCGGGACGAGCCGAACAATCTGGGCGCATCGTCCACGGATCGCCCAGCAGCATCTTCAGGAGACGGATCGTCCGCGAGGGACCCAGGGCCCCCAGCTGCAGGTCGTCAACACTCGTCAGTTCGCCTCTTTTTAAGACAGCGTCCGACCCCGGATGGACGCAGTCCCAAAGTCTTGGATCAGGTGAGCTAGCCTGACTAAGCACTGTCACATTATCTTCTGCCTTTGTTCTATTGATGCTTGCCAGACTGGAGTATGGGGGCGCAGCACACGCCCCCCCCTCCTGTGATTGGCCAGCCATGCTTTGTCACACCCTCAGAGTTTGACCAATCGGCGACCAGTAAACGTGGCCAAGGACGGCCATATTCTGGACCCACATCTCAAAAGGGGCTTTTGTATTATCGTATTACCGCCATTTTAAAAACTATTACATGGACTACTTGGTAAATCATAACCATGGCCACGGCATAAAAGCATTGAGGAGAAAAACAGACCAATATACTATTGTTACTTTCCTTGTGTGCATACAGAGCCCCTCGCACAGCCACGTTTATGTTGAGAGATCAATATATTACAGCAGTCTGTCCATTCGCTGAAACGAATGGTCCTATCAATGACCGGCTGCTCTGAATCAGTTGCAATTAAATCGCCCGATGGGATATTTCAAACGTATTCTCGCATGACAAATGATCAATTGAATCATCTGTTTCCCATAATTTATCTGAACTGCAGCGACTCCACCTGTAGCCTTTGTCAATGTGCATGCATTCTTAATGGCCGGCAATCGCCTCGGAGACGATTCCTTAGCTTGATGGCCTCCCGGATGACGGCGTCGTCCGGCCGAACTGTAAAAAACTCTGCAACGCGGCGCGTGATGGATGAACAACAGACGTGCGGGAACGTGGAACGTAAATATTTCGTCCGTGGCCTTTGGACGCTCAATGGCGAGTTGAGTAAATAATGGTGTAATTAATGTGGGCGGTCGGCATCGATTCCTAATATGCCGCTCACCGAACTCAAGTCTGGTTAAACATTTAGTGCACAAGGTCGAGTCGACACGTGGGTCAACTTTTTGAAAATTTTTCTTTTTTTTTCTGCTCAAAGTGAGCCTTTGTCAGCCTGGCGAGCCAGAACCAACGCATCGTCCACGCATCGCACGCCGCTAGACGGTACACTGAGTCTGGGCAAATCAGGTAGATATACAATGTCCCTATACGGGCTGACCAATTGACTCATTCGAATCGAGACGTGGGCGAAGTTTGGTATGGGTGACGCGATACGTGGGCGGAGTTTGCGATGGGTGACGCGAGACGTGGGCGGAGTTTGCGATGGGCGCCGCGAGACGTGGGCGGAGTTTGGTATGGGTGACGCGATACGTGGGCGGAGTTTGCGATGGGTGACGCGAGACGTGGGCGGAGTTTGTGATGGGCGCCGCGAGACGTGGGCGGAGTTTGTTATCGGTGAAGTGAGACGTTTGGTGCTCACACCTCCACGGCACTTGTCCCACCTACTGCGCTGTGACTGGATAACACAATTTGATTGACACGTTTTTGGCCCCTGGTTTCTCCAGATCCAATTATCATTCTAATCGTGTGCGATGCGTGGATGATTCTTGTATTTGTGAACTTTAAAAATGACGTTGATCGTGACGCTAGTTCACCATCCAGTAACTTAGATACTTTCCTTGGATCATTGGTATATGATCCAGTGCCCGAGGGTTCTCAGTGTGGCTACATTGGTACAAAGACATGAATGAATGAATAAATTAATTTGCTCTTAGGACGGGCAGTACAGAGCCATTAAACATTGCAACATGAGAAGACGGTTGTACATAGCAGGCGTAGCAAAGTTGCTATATTTCATTTCAGCCAAGTGCTTTAGTATTGGAATTAAAATGTATTAGATTAGATAAACTTTACTGTCCCGTAGGACAATGTGCTTTGTAATACATCAACAGGGTTGTCAACCAAAAAGACACATACTCTCATCCAGAAGACACTATAGCACAACCAGTAAAATGGGGGCCGCGTTGGCCGAGTGGTTATGGACACCGCACCGCCCTCTACATGCTTCCCCTGAGCACGGTGATTAAAAAGTTTAAGGGTATCACCTACCACATGTACGCGGACGACATCCAGTTGTTTTATTCTTTTAACCCTGACAAAATGGACAGCCTCAGTGTACTCCATGACTGTCTAGCTGCCATCCAGGAGTGGACAGCTAGCAACTTCCTTCAGCTGAACGCAGCCAAAACAGAGGTCATGTGGTGGCCTCAGACAGTGTGGCCTCCAGGGTGGCGGCTCACATGGGGTCACTCACGGACAACATCCGACCTAGCATGCGGAACCTTGGGGTCATTTCGACCAGTCCATGCACCTGAGAAGCATGTCAAGCTGCTAACCAGAACTTGTTTTTTCCATCTAAGGAATATTCTAAGCTGAGGAACATTGTTTCTTTTAATGAACTCGAAATGTCTGTCCACGCTTTTATTTCCAGCAGACTCGACTACTGTAATCCTTGTTTACCTGTCTGAACAAAGGTTCTGTAGACCAGTTACAGCTAGTGCAGAATGCGGCTGCCAGACTGCTCACTAGAGCTAGGAAATCATCTCACATCACCCCTATTCTGTACTCTCTGCACTGGCTCCCTGTACAATACAGAATTAATTTTAAGGTCCTGGTTTTCACTTTCAGAGCGTGTCATGGTCTAGCCCCCACCTATGTATGTGAGCTCATTCGGCCCCACTCCTCCAGCCGGTCTCTGAGGTCATCTGACCAGGGGCTCCTGGCAGTCCCTCGTACCCGGCTAAAAACCAAGGGGGACAGAGCTTTTGGGGTGGTGGCCCCCAGGCTCTGGAACGCTCTCCCCCAGGACTTGAGAGCCGCTACATCAGAGAATGTTTTCAGAAAACTTTTAAAGACTTACCTGTTCAGGCAGGCATTTGGCGACTTATAGTTTTTACTATTGTTGTTTTTGTGACTTGTTGTATTATTCTTTGTGATTATCTGTGATCTGTGCATTGTTGTCTTTTAATGTTTTTTGTTTTTAATTCTAATGTACAGCACTCTGTGCACTAGTGCTGTGAAGAGCGCTTTATAAATAAACTTTTACTTACTTACTTACTTACTTATAATTTTGTATAAATATTGATGAAATACAGTCAAAATCCGACTTGAAGTTACTCACCGAGTGGTCACATGTTCGTCTGCACCAATAGGCTGGCTGCTTCTACTAGTCCTCCCAAAAGGAATGAGACAATGGAACGAGTTGCATTTGTGGGTCACAGTTATGCACGACAGCATTTGGGTGAGGAATAGCACACCGCAAGTTACCACCACTATTTTTAAATAACTCCGTAGATGTGTGCTCCCACCGAATATAGATGTTGAAAATTTTCCAAAAACACAGCAAACTAAATGACACCGGACGTGACGTTCAGACAACGGAAGTACCCGCCGAACTTGTCTATAGAGGCGGACACAGAGGACTGAGGGGCAGCATATGGAGCCCCCTGTTGATAAAAAGCGGTACTTTTTTTCAATAAAACTGTGCCGCACTACTCAAAAAAACGTGATACCGCATCTTTGGCACTGAACGAATTAAATCAATGTAAGGAGCCTGCAACATGCTGTACCGGCAACAAATTCCACCAGCCTGGCTGTGTGGTCATTAAATAAATACATACATTCCAGTCTGCTTCCCCCAATGACTCCCTGCCACTCCTCACCTTGGCTCCACTGAGAACAGCTCCCAAAAGATGGACCAAGCGGAATGTTAGACCCTCCGGAATTTTCTGGGTCTCGTGAAGGCCCTCTGAGGACGAAAGATGAACAAGAGTTACAACAGACAGAACAAGGCCGGAGATGCAAGAAGTGCAAAGATCGCTACACTGTTACAATAATGCAGTTGACAACTAGAGCTATGCACTCGGTGTCGACTGCTAAAGGGATATCTCTGAAACGTGATTGAACGCACAGAGATGGCAAAAGTACCCAAATGTCTTACTTAAGTAAGAGTAAAATACATTTGTGAAAAAACAAATTGAGTAAGACTACAAAGTACTGATCCAAATATGTACTCGAGAAGAGTAAAAACTACAGGCTCTGAAACATACTCAAAAAGTATTTTTGAAAGTAAAATGTTCAGGCTCTAAAATGTACTCGAAAGTAATTTGAAAGTATAAAGTACATAGTAAAAAAATGAAATTGTATATAAAATTCACCACTGCTAGTTTTACAATGTTGGAATGTTTAAATAAATTGTTAAAAACCTAGCCTAACTTACTTCACTTAAGGTTCCCACTGGCGAACAATTGCGCAAAAAAAGAGTAACGAGCCTGTTTTGGGAAAAGTAAGGAGTAGAAGTACAGATATTTTTGATAGAAAATCTACTCAGTACAAGTAAAAAGTACTTCTAAAAGTACAGATGCATGAAAAAAACGACTTAAGTACAGTACTTGAGTATTTGTACTTTGTTACTTGCCATCTGTGTGAACGCATTGAAGTATCAGTATAACCCAGGAATATCAGGCTTTCTTCAGGAATTGTGACATCACCGGGCTCATGGTAGAGAGTGTTTTTGTCAGTGTCTAAGAATTGGAAGGTGCTGTTCCTGTCCTAATTTCCTTTGGGATGAATACAAATAATTTTGAAACTTGATCTCAGTAAATCTACCTCTTATAGAGTTTTGGCATACAAGATTTTGTGCAAGTGCTATCACGCAAATGGAAAAAGTCTGCCATCTTGAACTCTTTTATTTTTATTTTTAAATCCTATAATCAACTATTGCAAAAACAAAGCTAGCAAATCCAACCACCCGGTCAGAAGTTATGGACCAAACACAAATTCGGCCCTCTTGAATTTAACCACCCCTTGTATTCAACTTTACCATAGTCTATTAACCAGGGCTTGAAAACGAAATTATTTTTTTCTCTGAACCGTTCCGCCACCAAAATATCGGTCCTGAACCGGTTCAGAACGCAAAAATTGTGTTCATTCTTAAAGTTCCTTAAATTTAGGATATGTTCAAATATATAGAGAACAGAAAAAAACGTTCCGTTTCTGTTCCAGAACAGTTGAAAAAATATTTTTTCGTTTCCGCTCCTCATAAAATTCTGTTGCGTTAGTTCAAAACGTATTGCGTTAACAATATGTTTTTTGAAGAACAAAAAATGCTTTGTCCCATGGAAATAGAAACTGGAAAGCGTGCGTTGTTGTAAAAAACAGGGCTGCAAGTTAACTAACGATAATTTTAATAGTCGATTAGTTGCCGATTATTGAAACGATTGATCGATTAATCGGTTGGGTAGTTTTTCCTTTAAAAATACCCCAAATTCTCACAGCGAGAGATACGAGACAGATACGAGAAATTCATCTTGTCAACTTGAAATCTAGTCTTCTTTGCCCTTCTTAACCAACTAAAACCTATAAATATTAAGTTACTTCCTCTGACAGAAACTCATTACATGTACTTAGCCTAATATTTTCATGGTATTCATATTTTTCATCAATTATGTCCCTTTAATGTTTCATATTTTTGAAAATTATGAATGAATATCAAATGTGTGTGGATAAATGGGGAAAACATTAGCTCAAAACTACCGACAATAACAATTTTTTTTATTTATTGTCAATTATCAATTATTAAATTAGTTTTAATCGATTAATTTCATTATCAATTAGTTACTGATTAATCGACTAATCGTTGCACCCCTAGGAAAAAAACATGAATGAAACATGCTCAGTTTTACGTTCAATTTACTAATAAAGTGTAGCTAAAAATATATTTTTGCAGCTACTCACCTCCTCAGTCCTCATGAGCAAGACAAAAAAAACATAACTACAAAACCCCAGTATATATCACAATGGTTGAAAAACATAAACAAAAATTTGGAGCAAAACTGTGCAGCCCTATTCCCAACCCTGGTTACAAGGCAGGAGGTGGGAGTGAGTGATGGGGAGGGGCAGAGGGATAAATCCTATGGAATGTGCCCTTTTTACCGATATTGGGACATAATAAATCGTTCTCCAAGTCAACCTATTCCACCCAGGCTGTCAAAGCTGGCTTTTCTTCATGACAACATCTTGTCAGTGCCTGGATGATTATCAGTTCATATACAAGCATTCTTTGCAACTCCTGTTTGGAATGTTTCCTGAGTTGACATGTGGAATGGGTTTTTGCAGCGGTACAGTATGTTATTTAAATACTTTGCATGAACTGAGTTATTTAAAGCAGAGCTATGCAAGCTTTTTAACATTCTAAAACCAGATGATGCAATGGATGACATTGTAGTGACCTACATATTAATAGGGGGCTGGCTGGTGGCTGGTCATTGTGACATCACCCCCCAGAAGGTTCTGTGTTTAGTGTATATAAGGAGTGAGCCTACGGGCACATCTCCCTCTTTGTTGATCCGGTCCAGAAATAAATACATTGCAAGAGCAACTTAGAGATTTCCCGTCGTGCCTTCTTCCCCCACCTTACGGCGGTT